>JAOCPS010216848.1:0-13860 GCA_025505425.1 Graphium colonna
TTCTAATTAATTTATTTTTATTCGGATAACCGCACTGGATATAGTCATAGTCGGTTTTTTTTTGCACTTTATATCCATGCATCGAAAGCATTAGGTATAAAAATGAAGCACATATTTTACAGAAAGGTAATACCGAAAATGAGAGTGATTCGATGCAGTCCTGCATTAAAAAATGCAAAAAGAACCGCGAAATATATATTCCAAAAGAAATGTATGCAACTATTTTAAATGCAAAAGTATACGGTGAAAACGTCAAAGACATTTTTTTCCGATTTTAAAAAGCTTATAGCCAACAATAACAACTGGGAGAAAGAGAGAACTAGAAAAAAAGAATTCGGAAAGAAAGTAAGTTGGAGTAAAGTTAAAGAGATTTCAGCAGATCTTAATATCCGAGCAAATTGCAAATAAAATGTGAATTCGATGATGAGACACACAATAATGAGAGACACAAATTGAAAGAGAAGAGTTGTGAGAAGAAAAAGAGCTGCAGACAACAAGCCTCCTGAAACACATCAAGCATTAGTACAATTAAACGATGCGCCGCTACCAATATCTGAAAAATTATACAAAGACTTGATGAGTCTATGTAAATATAATTACATACTCAATCTGCTGCTATCGAGTCCGTTTCCAAAGTTGAGGACGATGAAGGTTAATAAAAATAATAAAAATATCATTATTTTGAACATTGAACAATATGATTATGCATGGGATTAATATTTCTTTAAAAATAATAAAAAAATAATGATAACCCAGTTTAATTTTATTTTCTTTAAATTAAATTGTCCCTATATTTATAGTTTTGGTTTATATAAACGCACATAATACACTATCAGAAGTAGGTATTTCATGAAATAAATTAAATATTCCGTTACTTTCCGCATTATAAAAGCTATTTTTATAAATACAATAACTAAACTAAAATAAATAGCTCCCTAGAAGTACGTAACTCTATGTACAAAAAAGAAATGTCCGTTAAATAACAATGTGATTATACTTACAACTGTAGATTACAATGAAATTTAAGAGAATATAAAGCCGTAAGTAGAGTTAAATTAGTTCGTATATTTCAAAATACATTACGAAAAAGCAATAATTCTAGTTACCTCTGCAAATATTCTTTATGTTTCGTGGAATAGAGGAGTAACTCGAAATACATCAAGCTGTTCCTAAATTAAATAACACTTGTAGTTGAAGACAGCTGTGACCTACGATTTTTTCTTTGAAACATTTTTCTAGAACTCAGAATAAAAGTATAAGACAGTTTTTTTAAGCTCCTAAACAGTTGGTAAAAATCACTTACTTCCTTTTTACAGGAATATTCCGATATCTTTCCAGTGCTTAAAGTATTGTAGTTTTATGTTTCCTTTGAAAACATCACAAGACCTTGTTGTATAGTAACGGTGAATTAAAACAGTCTAGCACCTTATTTCGTTCAGTACTAAGCCTTCAGTACAATGAACCGATGGACCGACAGATAGACGGTCAATATAGTTTAGGATTCATATTCCTTATCACCACCACACAAGGTTAGAAGACGAATACATAAATATTTCCATAAAAATCTTTTTTTTTTCTTATTTTCGTATATGGATTTTTCTGTATTCAATAGATTTTTAACAATTCTTCTAAGAAAAATCCAACTGTGCCTGTACCAGTATTGAAGTTGTGTTATCTACTAGGTTAAAAAGATTAAGAATCACGTATTACTCAAGAAACAAGATAGTAGAGTAAGATCGCTGCCTCAATTAAAAAATGTCTATTATGCATAAGAAATATTATGAATAAAGAATAGTTCCCTCGACAATTTAATAATCTGTAGCGTAATTATTTTACGAAAATACTGTGTGTGTCTGTTATTTAAAATGATGTATAAGGAATGTCAATATGTAAATGATATTCGTAAGTCATTATAGTTCATAGACTCTCTATATATCTACTTTAATTACTTAAATTGTGCATTTCTACATATGTTAGCCCTATTAAGGGAAATTATTAAGGTAATTGTAGTTATCTACCGGTAAATAACAATATTTTTGGTTGTATTGCCATAATAGCACGTGTTATGTCTAGCTATGAAATTGGTACAGTTGGAGCACGTTCCAATACAACGTATGACGTAAAATGACGCTGCAATATTTTTTTTTCAGTAAATCTATTCAGTTTTATCAACCATTATTATTATAATACTTTTAAAAAGACTGACCTTCTTTGTACAAAAAAATAATTATATAATGCTATACATTTTATTACTAAACTGACATTTATTTCCAAAATCATTAATATGTGTATGAGATTTCTAGGTTTTTTACTAAAATAAATTATGAATTTGGGAAAAACTAACTCAACTGCGGCTATCGGTGCAAGGTTTTTCGTTTAAAATTTAATTGTCACCATTTGTTGTTGAATCGGGCATTATTTTCTCCGGATATTTGCTTTTGATTATACAGATTGCGAATTAAAAATTTTAGTTAGAATGGTCTTTTAGTCAGTAAGAGCTATCGACGTAAGCTTTATAAGGGGGAAATGTCAATTCATTAAATTTATCTCTCACTCATTAAATATATTGACCCAATTAATTTTAGCCTCAATTTAAAGTTAAATTTTATTCTTTTGTTTTAACTGTTTATAAAAAACAACATATTAAGTAAAGTTTTACCATAGAAATTTATATAATATTTAAAATAAACAATCTATATACAATCCATTCCCATTTCAATAAGTTGAATAATATGTAAATCTTTACTAATCTTTTCGAGTGAAAGTGAGTGTAAATAAACTACTTTTACGAACATTATCTTCAAATTAAATGCATATATTAAATGGAACCTTCCTAAGCAATTTACGGTCAAAGCGGACAATCTATTCCGAGATCAGCCAACTATACAGGAGATAATATAGTGCACAAGTGTATGCCCAAAGACATATACACTCCCTGTTTCTTTTCTCTCATAGCCTGATGTAATGGATCAGATATCCATATATCAGAGATACGACCAGAGGAAAATCAGGTGCAGGAACAAATTTTTTCGACTTATCGATCAACTATCTTTCTAGACGATCGGGTGATCAACCTGCAATGATGTAATCCATCCACGAAACATCAACACTAAGTTATTGTTCCCCCGCGAGATTTGAAGCAATGACCTCCGGTTTACAAAGCAAGGCCCCATACAGTAAGGCTAAGGAGGCGGTTGTGCAAAAAGTTCATGTATTATCGGGTGAATGGATAATAATACAAGTCTTGAATAAAGAACAGTTCTTAAAGGAAACCTAGATGGTTTTCTAGCGTTATAGCTAGGCCTGCCGAGTCTGCAGACTGCCTGAGTATACTACAATAAAATGCCTGAAATACAAAAAAATAATAGACCAAGGAATGGGAGTAGAGTTAGTATAAGAAAGGAACCAGTAGAAAAAGGAATATGCCACATATAGTAGATCAATTCTAAAAAAAAATATAGTAATCAAAATCCAATTTTCTTACTACGGGGTAAAGTTTATCAACTTGACTAACAAATTTCTACTACAGGCGAAAAGTTTAAATAACTTATTTATCATAACTTCCTTCAGACTTAAGTAAGTTAAAACGTACAGCTCTGAATAATGTCGGGCATTTATAAGATAATTGTATTTTAGGCCCAAACGATGTTTACGCCTTCCTATCTCTTTTAAGTGTGTATAACAGTAATTTCTAATATTTCTTTAGTTTATAGTATACCTTAATATAAATAATTTGTTCAACTGATATCTCTATTAACTTTTTTAGTTTAGATTATGCGACATCGTTCATACATACATATATGCTCGTTATTTTTAACGGAGCGTAAGAAGCAAATGAAATCTACAATCAGAGTTTTGTTATATTATTTATGTATGTTTGTTCCACAATAACTACACAAAACGAATACAAAATAAAAACGTTTTGTGACTTGCTGTAGACAGTTGCCTTACTTGCATCTTTACTAGACTGAGTTTCGCAATCATAATTATGACTTGGAAATACAGACATCATTTCAGTATCAAGGCCTACGCCGTAACGTCAATGTTTATAAAACTTTCAAAACGCACAGAAGTTGAATGGAGATACTTTAGTTATAAAATGTCTTTGTACACAAAGGTATACCTTATGCCGACGGTGCATGAAGTTGGCATGCATTTAGATCCTACTGTCTTTATGTCTCTTTTGTTAGAGGGTTGTGCAAGTGAAGTGACGTTGGTAGAATAAATATTTTCTGGTTTACTTTTTTGCAGTTCCCATTTTTTGGTAATATAAGTTTTTTTTTATTAATTGAAAACTTAATCATAAATATGCAAGTTTCAGAAGAACTCAATTTAAATGAAGTCGTTTCAGAGAAAACGATTTTGATTGGTCCGATACGTATAGGTAATTTCAATAATAAATTCTTCGTTTTTATTTCATGTCAATTCTTAGTATTTTTTTTAAATTATTACAAATAAAGATATCTCCATTTGCAATAAATTATCAAGCGTTATTATTTACTGTGAATGCCATATTTTCTAAATACAGCGTATTCGGTGAGACAGGATATAAAAAAAATGGATTATATAAATATAAAACCAACACACATGAAGTTTAATAAAATATATGAAAACTAAATTGATTCGACAAAACTCACGCTTAAAAATTCGTATGCGGGCTTTCGTTAGATTAACTAAATAAAGTAATGCATCATCACGAGGCGGGTATTTCGACACGGCGAAAAATATGATAGATTATCCCATCTCTGCGTAACTGCAACCTTTGTCAATTCATTTGGCGGAAGCAATTTTCAGAGGACGCATGGCCTTCGTAACTTGTCTGTGCTCAATAGATAGAGACAAATATATGACAATAATACATACATTGCATGTATTTTGGTGTCAAGTTGGTAAAAGTTTTGACACCAAAAAAAGTGTTTTTGGTGTCAAAACTTTTACCAATTCCCACCACAAATCTCAAAGACAAAATTGTCAAACAAAACAAGTAAATGGGCAAACGAAAGAATTAAAATAAATGTTTTTGTTTGGGTTCTAAATTAATAGATTCCACATTGGTACAGTGACGCAAATAAAAATGAAAACCGAGCTATTTGCGGCAATTTAAAACCGGTTACGTTGCATAAATATCGGGCACGGATACGTGCCAAAACATCCATTGTAAAATTCAAGACGCGAAGTTCCAATGGACTCCTTACAACAAATTCGAAACTACAAAGTTTTCAACTCGAGTTTCTTGCAAAACTTGTATATTACACATTCCGTACAAAATTTCCTTGCACTTCGACTTTTAAAATACGAATTTCGGTGGCGATTTGCTCTAAAATCTTCGCACTTTTAAACTCGAATTAATTACCAACAATGTCCGTGTTACCTGGAACTTCGTCATAGGTACGAAAAGAAATGGGAAAAGCAATTTAACTTTAACTTTTAATGTGGCATAGATTATGCAAGAATAAGCTGCCCTACTATGCCCTTCCTTGTTGTCTTCGATCCGTAAAAATGTTTTTATTTATCCATCTTACCATTACTTAAAATATTTATCCATTACATATATTATTAAATAGGAAATCAAATCAAGTGGAAGTTTGAGCTGAAAATAATCCATAATTATACTCTGAAGTTTTATAGAAAATACGATTTATAGGAAAAAGGTAATACTGGGATATTCCCATAAAACTTTTGTTAAAAAAATACAATCCAATGGGAAAAAATTTTCAAATAAATGAAGATGGTATTTTTTTTTTCGGATGAATATTTTCATTGATTTAAATAAATATGTATACCGTAAAAAAAACTATTTTAACAAAGAATTCAAAAACCATTATTTTCTTATGTTATTTTAAGGAATTAAAAAATGATAAAAACAAATATGTGACTCAGAAGTACGCATTCTGTTATACTATTTTTCCTTATAGTAATAACTTAACAACTGATCCGAATAAACGTATCTAAGAAAAGGAGAAATCAAAACAAATCAAAAAAGCATGTAATTTCCAAGTAAGGAATAGTTTTCTCAAAAAATTATATTATTTAATTGTAGTTAATGAAACAGACAGGTTTTAAAGTATTAAGATATTTCGAAAGAAATATAAAAGAAAAGTGGGATTACAATATGCAGTGCTATTTTTTCCTATCTTCAATTAAATAAAAATATATTTTTGAGACATAAATAATTTAACTTGAATAAAAGGAGGCCCATTTTCTCCCTTTTCCCTTGAACTGTTGAATTTCGGTATGTACGCTTTTTTAAACCACAATATTTAATTTGAAACGGTTGATCTTGAGTTAAACAAAAATATGGTTGGAATAATTTTTTTATAGTTTGGCTATGGCAAAGAAATATTGGTATAGGAAATATTTTCTAAATATATGAAAGTTCTGTTTCAATACAAGTATCTGAAATAGCACAGTGCTAACAGACCGCCGCAACAATTTTGCCAAAGTATATTTTCTTTTAATAATTTAACTATGGTCTAATGTATCTGTCATGTATGATAATGTTTGTCAATCTTTGTTAGTCATAAGATGATTCACTTGTTTTTCCTTTTTTTTTAAATAGTTTCAAAAAATGAGATAAAGCAGACAATAAATCGCGTACAATAGAGTTCTCAATGACATTGTTAATTTCTTAAGCAGTAAAGCAGTGCACGTAGCACGTTCTCGGTTGTGACAGAAAACTCGGAGACGAAACCAAAGTAACCAAAATAATTACATGAAATATAAAAATTTAACAGGTGGTATATATATTTTGCTAAAGTAAAGAAGTTTGTTCCATTTTGACTGACGAAAAAAACGCTGATTTTACGAGAAATAGATATTTTGATATCAATGAAAATATTATTTAGTTTACTTCGAAAATACCTTATTAATATATTGAAAACATGGTTTGCTCCCGAAAGTATGAAGCTGGAAGAATAAAAATATTAAATTACACTAAACTTGAATTAACTGCACAAGTGGTATAAATCAGTGAAAAATGTATTAATCAGTTTAACTGTCGGATACCCGTCTTGTGCTATGAAAACGCTGAAAAATGATCAAAAAATATGGTCAAACGGGTTAAGATATAATAGGATTGCGTTTGAAACGCGTTGAAGTCGGAAAGTGGTTGACAACACAAATTTCAATCCACGTCTCTCCTCCGCGTCCCAAACAAAAGTGCAACAGTCCCAATGACAGCCCTGCTTATACACTGACATTGACAATTGTAACAACCTGTCAGCCGACAGTGTTATCAACCACATTTCCGAATACACCCAAGTCAAATCAACTTGACGTTCCAATATACATTACGTAGATGTCGCTCTGGTCTATGCTCTCCAACACGGCCATTCTGACCACTCACACGTCCTCGTGGGAGGAACCTATGGGAAGAAGGACATCGCAGTATAAAAAATTTTCCGCTCGGCCTCCCTGATCATCAAACAATGGCGTACTCAGGCCTTCAAAACAAGAGGCACAAAATATAATCAAATGAAGTTAGGTAAGCAGTGCCTTTTTATTCATAGGATGTACACACCACTGCAGCTGTGCGATATATCAATAGTTAAGATGCTTCAATCAATCAAAAACTAAGTTTAATAATGCTCGCAAATAAAGTTACTTCATTAACATATAATCTCTAAAAAATTTCATCAAGTATTTAACGAGACTGAACATCTACACAGAGGAAGAAAAGAATCATCTCTGAATAGTGACTATACCCAGCAATTAAAATTCAAAAAAAACATCAATCAATCACGCAGTATTATAATCAGCAATTAATTTCCCACATCCAGGCATTAAAATTTTTCAACACATAGACTGCCTCCATCCAGCATCAATATCACACAACTATCACCTCCATCCAGCGATTTCATTAACAACTCATGGACTGCCTCCATCCAGCATCCATGTCACATAACTATGACCTTCATCCAGCGATTTCATTAACAACTCATGGACTGCCTCCATCCGGCATCCATTACACACGTAGCTATCGCCCCTATTCAGCGATATCAATTGTCGCATACACCTCCTCACACAACCCACGCCACTCACTGTCGTGGCCGCACAGCTACGGAAAATCAGGTCCGAATTTACGCTTACGTCTACGAAAGATTGGACGTGTATGCAGCTTGAGCCAAGGAGGCCAATTGTTAAATGATATGTTACTCATGTGCGTATTTGTTAATACGTCTAAAGTCGTCGAGTATATACGTATGCTTTCAATACGTAACGATTGTTTACTAATTGCAAACATCCCTGTGGCTTAACTGGATTTATTTAACAACAATGATGGCTCCATGTTTATCTAATCTCAACGTCTTTGCACACAGTATTCTTTGTAAGAAGTTAAAAGAAAGAATACTTATCAGCAGATGTTAAAGAACCACTGTATGTCAATGTCCTGCGGTATAGATTTTACGTGTAGGCTTAAGGACTGGTCACGATTTCCCCGAAACACCTTGATTGATACTCACGATCCAGCAAGCGCACTAGAAACTCTTCGTACACAGTCCACGCTTACCAATGATTTGTAAAAGGAAAATTGCAGCAGTATCGACAATGAGTTCTAGCTAAATAACTCTTAGCTTTCTTTACAAAAGACAAGTGGATCGTTAATGGGGCAAGATGTACGAATTTATAATAAATATCCGCGATTTATGTTAGACCTTTCGTTAAGAATACTATCTTGTTAAAAAATATTTGATGATGCGTGTATGGGAATAATACTGTTGATAATTAAATAGGCTAAAACATTATTATATACTATATTTTGCAAGAAATGGATCCGAAAAAGCAAGCAATTTCTCGTGCATATTTGTACTAAACGCATAGTAAGGATTTAGAATTTATGCATGATTTTTTTAAAATAAATGTGAGATGCAAAAGTCCACGCTTTGTCTCTAGGACTAGTTACAGTTCACCATCTGTTTCATTACATCACATCGATGTTATAAATACTCAATAAAAAATCAAACGGAATTATGGTGTGATCTGACCAAAGCGACGCTCTGCTGTAGCGAAATGGAAAGTGGTTTCACTGCTTAGCCTAACTATCTGCATTTCATGTAAAACATGGAAAAACATAACTAAAAGAAAACCGATTAGTGATACAGTTAACATATCTCAATGAAAATATCCTAAATCGCCTTGTACGTTTTAAAAACTATTTCTGGTGAAATTTGTTTAGAACTAAATGGTATGGAAAGCATACACACTCCAATTGGTGTCACAATGACGAAAATTTTATGCAATCAGAATCTGACATTAAATAGTAATATTATCTGTAATTAGTTGATTTTTCAACAAATTGTAAAAATTAAAAATAATATTTAATTTATATAAAACGAATTGTTGATTTTTCGAATGCTTCAAAAAATAACGAAAAATGCGTTAACACATGACATAAAATTCTGTTATTTTTCTTCGAAAAGTACTCCAGGTGGTGGTTATATAATAAGCCACAAAAACGGATAAACGTTACAAAAAGCATATGTATGTAACTGTATTAAAATCATTCGTAAACAAACAACAATATTATTTTGAGGAATACACAAATTGATAATCTATGCAAATATTTTTCTAATTAAATTTGTAAAAATAAACATTATGTGAAATCATCTTATATCAGGAACAAGGACCACATTTTAGGTTTTTAACAACAAAAAAAGTTAACGTCCATTATACGTTTTGACAATTAACCCTGCTGAATAAAATAATTTTCAAAAACTGATCAAAAAAATGACGAATAGAAAGACGTTAATGCCGAATGCAAATGCAAGCCGAATATAAGTGTGTTCCACATAACGTTCCACTTCAAGTTCCCCAGAAGAAGTAAGTGAAGTTTCATATTTTATATTTCCCGTAATATGATAATTGTAATAACTTCTACACAGGTAAAGTCCAGGTTAACATAACAATTTTAGTAACTCGCTTATTTGATAGCCTCGATAAAAGGATAATTTTTTTAACCGTAATCTGTGTCTTCCCTACTAATAGATTTATGATGCTATCTATCGATGGGTCGTCGACGTATTCAGCATGAACGAAACTAGAAGGTGTTGACCAACTGGTTGAATTTTTCGGATAGTCCATATGGTTAGCTTAGGAATTCTACGTGTACGTTCTACGTAAATTCCGTCCGCGATTTACACTGTTTATTTAACAAGTCTTATTGAAACATTTTTATACAATGTTAGTCAAATATTTTTTTAGTCATTCATATTTACAATTTTGATCAAATATTTTTTTAGTCATTTATACACACATATGTACTTTTTTTATTTTATTATGATAATATTAAAAAAAGAGTGAAATGTACTTTCTTTTAAGCGTTGTTTTAAATTCTCAATATAGGATTTTTAAGCCAGGTTCTCTTTGCAAATATATTTTTCAAAGTGATTGCACAAATTATAGGAAGTAGTCCTATAATTATAATTACAATTACCTACTACATCAAGTTATAAACATGTACTAAATTAATTATAATTTCCTTTACAATAGTTGAATATAGAAATAAACCTTAGACATAATTCGTCGCTCAACTTCTAAATAAAGAAAGATTAGTTATAAAAAAACAAACAACCATTATGAACAGGTTGGCCACGGACAATTCATTTCGTGAATTTCCCTACTCTTTCATACATCCATAACTTTTCTATAGGCTTCCTTATTCCCCATAAAACATGCAAGAGCCTAAATTTATTTATTTGACCACTATTTTAATATACTAATATTAACCAACTACGTTCAGGTATCATCGTCACATTGCCTGTCAATAAGAACGTAGTGAAATTTTGGATTAGCGTTTACGAATTCGACCAGTCCATCGATAGTTGATAAAGCGTTCATTGGTTCATTGTTCGTCACCCGTCGAATTCGTTCATTCAACGCTCATTACCATCTATACTTCGTGCACATTTCCTATCTCAAATAAAAGGAGCAATCTTACCAAATAACATACAATGACCGAGATATATTTAGAGCCACGTTGACATGTTGTAATAAGTACTGTTTGTTTGTATGTGAACATGTCACTAATTTCCATATCTCTAGCAGCAGACGTACTCTCAAAAATGTCGTCTCTTGTCGGTTTGTCTGATATGTAACTATCCATTAAAGGTCGAATTATTTTAATATACTCCTTATTATTATACACTCTGTATCCGGGCTAAATTAAGGTTTGCTTCATTCATCGTCGCTGACAGAATTTCATTGTTTTGATTGAAGTTAAACAAGTGTCGTTTTTGCTGCTTCATAAAAAAATGCCATTTTTAATCGTAGTCATTCGTGTTCAACCCCACTTCTGAACTCGAAGGGGTGAGTGGGCGTTCATCAGTATTCTACTGTTCGTTCATCGTTGGAAGCTTCGATGTCCGAAATCAAACACGCTGTGCATTCAGTTGGTACAATTGCATAGATGCAAATTACAATTGTCACAAAATATGGTCAGACGGGCAAGATGTAAAAGTATTGCGTTTGGAAAGCAGTGAAGTTGGAAATTGGTTGACAACACATCTGTTCAATCAACGTCTGCCAGAAAGTGAACATATTCCATTAAAAATTATAAAGATAAACTCTAGCAAACATCACTTCTAATATAAATTCCTACCACAAATAATAAATACGAATAGAAGTATTAATATTTTTTAACAATCACAAAAAATAATTACATGAATCAAAGCCGAAATAACTGATACCAGTATTATATATAGTTATTAGACAATACAAGTCACTTCACCCCAAAATCTGAACTGACATTTCTTCATCTGTCGAAAAGCGAAGAAAGTTGAACAATGATCGTTTTTTCAGCAAAATTTTCTTATAGAATTTCCCTGGAGGCAAATTGGACGTGTTGAAGCTTGGACACCATTAAATTATTTTCAGTCGTATTTCTTGTCAGTTTATTCAGTCAAATTTCATTATAAATATTGAGATGATAACATAACTTTTTGGTTGCATATAAATATTAAAAAAAAAAAATAAATCTCAGAAATATAAATTTAGTGCATTTTGCTTATATTGTTACCTCGCTGATATATACGCTAAACGGCGACATGACATCAACAAGCTTGCAATATATATGATTGATATTTTAGTTTAAGGCATAGGAACAGCTTTAACGTGGATGCTGCGACCAACAGCTTGTTGTCATACTAAAAGCAACGTGGTAACATACAAATCTATTTAGATCGTTTTATTAGCAATATTCCGCGAAAAAACTTCCTTACAACCTGCAAGCAAACATGTGAGCGCACCTCCCTCACTTCTCTCATGCACGATCATGAAGACAAAACCACCACCAAGCGTACATATGCAGGTGCGTAAAAAAGAAAGAAGCAAAAAAAAATGATTTTATGTATCCGAGGACCTCTCAGACTGAGTGTATTTTACGCTGGCTTTGTGTGGAAAATGATTTGGTACGGGCAGCATCAGCTGCTTTAAGTCTATCAAAAACTTTGTCTTAAACATACCATAATTTCATTTATTTGTTAGTAACAATTAACTCACTTAGTTAACTGCAACTGCGATTACAAAATGAAAGAAAGGCGAAAATGTATATGAGCTTCTTTCACGACAGTTTTTCTTAAATTAATAAAATAATTATAGCGATTTAGGCACCACAAAAGGACCGCAGGTATAATGCGGAGATTTTCCTTATCATTATTTTTACTAACTTATTATTGTTTCTTAGCAAGTTATTGTGTTAGATCTGACCCGATATATGATAGAAACAATAGGATATAATTAAAGAGGAAAAGTTGATAAAATTGTTTCACGAACCGCAATTTCTTTTACCCTTTTGGCGTGGATCGGTTGTTTGTTCGATAAGTGAAAATTTTACGATAGAATACATAACGTGTTATTTTTATTGCTTAAGTTAAATTGCTTTCCCTTTTTTAATTCAACCAAGATAATAACTAACTACATAAATATTTTTTATCATAAAATAGAGTAGTTGGAGAATGTAATATTTTAACAAATATTCCAAACATTTTTCTAGTCTAAAAGTAAAATAAAATTTGGTGATATTTTACTGTGGACTGTGAGTGATTTTTTTTTTCATATGGTAAGCAAAATTAATTAGGATCGATGAATATGTCAAAATCCGTAGTCGTGTCATTACACGACTATTTATATAATATTAATAAATACATTTTGAATAGTGTCCATTGATAATATTCAAAATTTTTATTTAATATTTTTTTTATTAATTTAATACACGATCCCCTTAATTTAGAGTACCTTTTCCCTAACCATATACGGTTTCACTTTTTAAATCTTTTCACCAGCTTTTGCTGCACTTCTGCGGCCGCGCTCGCCCAGGGAAGTACCACCGCCCTTTATTAAGTCGACATAAAATAAAGTATGCATGATTTTGGGGATGCCGGATGGCCATGTCTACCCTTTTATTTTCATATTCCTATCCTCTCCAAATACTTTATCCCGACTGCATACTATCCAGTAAACCTATTATATCCGATGTCCTAGGTTGACAACGCACTTGCAACTCTCCGGATGTTGCGACGACGCATGACTGAAGCGTACCGGTATCACGATAAACGTCGCTTAACTTTCGCAACCGTCACATAATAAAAGGCCAAAATGAAGTGTTCCGGTTGCCTCTATCTGATTTTGGAAGAAGACTAACGTGTTCTTCAAAAAGGTGCAACAAAGTGCTCAAATACTCCTGTTATTTAATATTTAATTTTAATATCTCATAATAATTAACAACAAAAATATTTACAGAGCAATATAACTAATCTAAACACAATAATCAAATAACCCTACTCCTCGGGGCATGGTGCCAAGAACGCTGGCTGCATTTCCTCGCTGAATGGTTATACTTAACCTTTGGGCGAGGAAAGAACCAGC
>JAOCPS010216958.1:0-13859 GCA_025505425.1 Graphium colonna
AAGGATACGACAATGGACCTAATATGAAAGGTATTCAAAGTGGCGTCAAAGCCAGGATTATAAACATCGATCCACGGGCATTTTACATTCATTGCAGTAGTTGTTGTAGACTCCATTATGCTTAATACTTATTCCATCATCGGTTTTTCATCTTTCTTGGCCCATATCTTCATAATAAATTAAATAATAAGTTATCGATACACAAATTAAGTAGTTTTCATATAAAACATATTCTCAATGAATTCCTGATGAACCTGTCATATACAGATACAAAGCAATTATTGGGTGTGATATCGTAGTAGTTTTTGATTAATACATAAGTCACAAATGCTCCTGTCCCCCTTTCTCATTCATATACACTCTACGTACATTTTCTTATATTGGATTTTGATGTTAGAGTCAATAGTTTAGTTCCCACTTTATTTTATTTTGTTTTTTATAAATTAACTTTAATTTATTATGTATTTTCTATTCAACTAATCTATTGTAAACTATTTTTAATATATTGCGGGGTGGTTACCTGGTGTCCAGCGCTTTACGGGATTGTGAATACCTATTGCAAGCACCAGTGGTCCAAAACTATTTATATTTGTTTGTAAAATGATTGGTAGTTTAGTTAATTTGATCTCTTGATTATGTCTTTAGTTGTTGAACAAAATAAACAATTTATTATAATTTTTATTTCAGTAGTCATTCTTTTACAAATGTTCAAACATCACAAACATTCTTTAGCAAACGACTTGACAATGTCCTCGCTGGAAGCAAAATTTTTAAATATTATGCAAAATATGTTTTATTTTTTTTTCACTTTAATATTAAGGCAGTCAAATCTTTTAAAGAATGTAAGAGTATTACATTCTCCAAAATTACTCTAAAACCACTTAGTGACACGAGATGGGAAAGTCCAATCGAAGCAATAAAACCACTCGTTAGTGTTTACCAAAACACAGATATGGATAATTTTGTTTCCGGAACTTACGCGAATATTTAACATTTTTAAAATAAACAATTTTACGGATTTTATCGCGGTTTATTTTAAAATTTATCATCCGACGTCTCAAACCCCTTATAGCGTTCATGATCACGGTTAGGACCGAGATGTTTGATGTCCTGGTGTCAATTGTCAATCCTGCATACCGTCAACTTGAATAATAATTTTTAGTCTGATTTACGCTAATTTAAATACCGATATGGATAAGCTTCGAATTTCTTATTTATAAACTACAAAATTTGACCGAAAACTGATTAAACATGACAACACCTTATAACCTTGCCCATCTGAATCCAACTTTTTTGCTCCATTTTAGTGGTCGGTTTTTTGGGTGTGACCTATCCGTGACCATGAACGCTGTAAAGGGTTCGAAACGTCGGGTGATAAAATTTAAAAATATTAGAGTAAGTATTAGAAATAGTATTTATGTTTCTTTAGATTTTGCAAACAAGTTGTGACGGTTACTAAAAGGGGTTATGGTGTATCTACTTATGCATATAAAAAAATAACAATAATATTTCGCAATTTTTATTTGTGTATAAAATTCAATTTCCAATGGTTAACGTAATTTATAAATATTATACGCCAGATCTAAAACAACTGAGTTCCAATGCTATAATAATCTGTAATACATAATTTCTTAATTTTTCCATAGAAGACTATTTTTATCAGATAATGCGCATGCTTAACCAAAGGCATAAAAGGCAGAATTTCAGACCTTAATCAACAATATATGGACATAGTTGATTAACAACTATGTCCATTGTTGTTTGAGATCCAATACATTTATACATATTTTCCTAACTCATATTAAGAGTGTAAGTCAATCTATATCGAAATATCCACTTAAGAATAAAATAGGATCTTGGCAACATATTGTAACTTAATAAATCTAAGGATACAAAAATTGTACGTAAAAATTTAATTGCAAAAACAGCCAAAGACTCGTAAATTATAAGGCAGTGTAAATATTGTCGTTAAAGTATCTTAAAGTAATAAAAAAATTAAAATAAAATTCATCAGACACAGATCAGACCTATTTACATAATACATACTTAATAAAAAAAATTATTTATTTTAATACTTTTTAATAAAACTATCTCAACGCCGTACTAGACCAAAATTATAGTAAATGAATAAAGTTTATTCAAAGTGTTTCAATATAATATAATTACAGTCATTTAAACTTATAATAAATAAAACAGAATACTGAGAAAAGACGGAAATGTTGAGAAGTACATGATATATTTCTTGTATAGCAATAAAACATTTACAACTTTACGCCAAACAACAATTTATTGTCATTTTACGACGATTTTAAAAAGAATTACGTAATATTCATTAGTCAAAAAAAATACACATAAAATACCAGCTGCACAAAATATTTAGTGTAATGGCAAATTTTAAAAATTGTATGCCTTTCAAAGTCAAAATTCTACCATGATCATTTTTTTTTTATTCACCTTACATAAACAATAACTGCAGAAATAATATTAACACTATAAATGAACATTTTAAATTGAACAACTTTACGGATTTTATCGCGGTTTATTTTTAATTTTTATCACCAGACTTGTACGGGTAGGACTACCCGTGACCATGAAAGCTTAAAGTTGCTTAATTTAAAATGTCAAATATTCGCGTAAGTCTTAGAAATAATACAGTAAATGAGCAGTCGAAAGTTCACCATTTGAGATCCTTATTAAATTTTGCCGAATTTTAAATCCGTAAAACACAAATGTGATATCAAAAGAATTTGAAACGTACAAAAACTTTATAAGACATATTATGTCTGTATAAAATTAAAAATATTCGTAATACAATCATACACACAATTAACAATTAGTCAAAGTTAAATGCTTGTGCTAATAAATGGTCAAAGGCATAGTGAAATAGGCTTGTGGATAAAGCAGTACAATATAACATTCAACTATGCTTTTTTATTTTTTACTATACTAACTTACACGCACTCAGCAAAATATATAATTAAATAAAGGCATTTTTTTTCTCATTATTCAATATATATATCGTGGAGTATCTATCAATTACGTGTAAATAACTAAATATATTACAAACTACACTTATTATATCTAGTATTGTCAGCCATTATTCTCCTGT
Organism: Graphium colonna; assembly: GCA_025505425.1. NCBI lineage: Eukaryota > Metazoa > Arthropoda > Insecta > Lepidoptera > Papilionidae > Graphium > Graphium colonna. Next base: position 3,110 of record JAOCPS010216958.1, read on the forward strand.
TGCCATGGTAACGACCCATATCACGACTCAAGGGGGATACATTAAACATTAAAAAATGCAATATGACGTCACCATTACCATTCCACGGAATACTGTGACCGAATAAACAAATAAATACACGGACCGTCCGCCTATCGCAATACCGATTTACATAAAAATATTTCTATGCAAAAACCAACACAATATCGGATGTTGCGTAAAGATCGCCATTATAAATAATTCATGAAGACCGTTACGAATCCACAAATATGACAAGTCATTTAAATAACGTCGAGTGTACAAAAAACGCATAAAATTATTAATTTTCGTCTCAAAAACGACGTTTTAACAAAAAAAAAATCAGTGTCCTACTTTAATATTATCTCATACATGACGTTTACAAATTCTTATTATTAAACAAAGCATTGCAACACTTACAATCCGTCAATTCATCTCACAGCTCCAATTAAGGCTACATTGGAGGGTATGTGAACACATTGGAACGTCGACTCATAGAACCTTTTATCACAATTCATCATCGTGACACACAAACTGCTTTTTAAAAGTCAAGAAATCCATGTTTTTGTCACTATTTTCCTGTGACATACAATTTTGCTAAGAGTTATTAAATTTACTCTAATAACCCTTATAAATCTTTACAACTTGAGTAGTTTTTTTTACTTTTTAAAATTAAATTTTTCGTAAAATTTCTATATAACTCACAAAAATCATTATATGATACAGACAATACCATTGCCACAACATATGTGACATCTCAATTTTGTATATTACTTAGCGGTAAATGAATCATGAATTCTTTCACCTTACACTTATATCATTCAATTATAAATGCAAAAATATTTAAATTGTATTGATGGATGTCTATTATAATTTTGAATAAAACTACTGAATACATTTAAATAAACAAAACATTAATACATATTGTGAAGGGTATTTTCCTTATTATAAGGCATATTCCCTACTTCGATTATAAGCAGTTTGCAGTCGGTGACATTAAAATTCTATGAAGAAATCACATTATCATTATTAAATCTTTAACCCACTACCAACAAGCTTTTAGAAACATCTGACAGGTGGGGAAAGAAGTATTTATAATTAATATTAAGAAAACGACAAAGCGAGTAAGATTCATTGTAACAAGAAATAGAAAAGAGACCATAACATTAATACAATAAATAGATACTAATTGTGATTCATTTAACAATCAATATAATATATAAAATATATACTGACGATAACATGAACTTTATCCTTTCATAAGGAAACCACACAGATCTCCATTTCCGTTTAAATTTATATTGAGAATTTATTATTAATATATGACCATGTGCTATCATTATTTTAATAAGTTATATAGTAAGAAATCTTAAGTGAACTAGGTGAATCTTAGGTTTCACTCTAATAATTATTTGCATTTTACAACAACTCTGAGATTCTTAACACAGCGTGACTTCAAACAGGGTCACCCTCAATATTCAAGGACGTTATATGTACGGATCATATATGAAGAATAAAAATGTTATTACAAAGAAATATTGATTTACCACAGAGTAAACATAATCTAACGTTAAAAAATATAGCGCAATTCATATTCACACTAGCGGACACGGCGTAGTCGGATTGGCAGGGAGGTCGATGACCTGCGGCGTGCTCAGCTGGGTAAGAATAGCGCTGTACCGCCACACTTCATTACTTTATTGGAAAATTTCGGCTAAATGTATGGCCCCTAATTTTATTACGTAAATATTATGGATTCGAGGCAATCGAATACCGAGTGCTTTCCTTTAATATCGAAGGTGACTCACCAATCCAAATGAAAACATTATCATGGTTTTAAATATATAACATGGGTCATTTCTCTTTACATACATGTGCACACTTCTTAAGCGCCTACAAAAATTAAACATGCTGTCCATCGATATGATTCACTCCACGGATCCGTTCGTCAGTGAGTTCGGTGACGTCATTCACCTGACGTATCCATTCGTTTATTCGGTGACGTCATTCGTTTGTATATCCCGCATATAGTAGCCGGTAGGGGTCGCGGTAGCGCGGTCACACGGCAGCAGGAGTGGCCGAATGTCAGTGCCATTTTGACTTCTGAGCGAATATGTCCGCGCGCAGGTTCTGAGCAAAACATATTCCCAGGATCTGTGGATATTAAGAGAATATTGCCATTACAATCAGTCATAAATAAAAGAAAAAAAATACATAGCGTGTTCCGAAATGCCGTACCATTGTACGCAGCAGATTCGCTTACAACCGTTCTAAAACGATGTAGAGCAGCAGACTGAAGTGGCAATAATGGCGCTCAAATGGATGTCTTTTTCAGCAAAACTTTAATCTTTAACAATTTATATATTTATCTGATTTCATAGTTATTTACTATAACACAATTAAATCGAATAATATTATTCATTTAATGTTAAATTTTAACAGCTTCTTGATTTCTCACTACAACTGGTCGCACATTTCGGAATACGTCCATAGATAGCAGGCGATTAAAAAGCACTTTGTGTGAAAATGTTTATGTGAAAAACGAACAATTATTTGGGATATATATTAAATTTTAATACATATATATCTGTTATAAAATCAATTACCAAACAATTAAAAATAAATTACCTAAGAATGTTCATGATTTGAAATCATAAACAATGAGAACTTCTATGACTTCGTATATACAGATAATAATGAACATACAAAATGAAGATAAAAAGTACTACATATCGAAACTTTTGAAAATAATCCATATTAAAAGATATGATATGATATATAAGAGACATAATAAATCCATATTGATGTTATAAAATAAAGTATCATCAAATTCTAATACTATTGTTTACTAAAAATCTAATATGGCATCAAAATATACATTTCCTATTTTAAATACTTGTGTAGTCTAAAGGCAAAGCGTTTATTACGAGCTATCTAAAGAAATAGACTAAAAAGTAGAAACAAGTGCATCTACATCAACTTACTTGTGCAAAAGCAGTACAAACAGCGGAAGTGGCTACAATCAACAGGTTTCGATCAAACCACTCCTCAGCGGCCTCTAAGCAGCCTTTGTCAAATATAATTTTAGCAATGTCAAAACTCTAAAACAAAACAGAAATAAACCATTTAAAACAACATACATACTGAACATTGAATTATTACATAAGTAGAATTGGCAAGAAAATTGGAATTAGAAAATACAAAACATACAATATTATTAAGTACTTTATAAGACTTTATTGTTTTAGTTCTGTATATCTTTTTTAGTTCTGAATAATAAGTGAATATCCAAAAAGAATGCAATCATGATTAATCAATTTAAAGTTTTGAAAAAATATTTTTTTACATCTTATCTTTTGCAATAATCATACTTAAATTATTGTTGTTTAATGATCTAAAAGTGTTGCCAGAATAGCGAATATAAAACTAATTGACTTTATATTCTCTTTATTATGAAAAAACTTTAGCATATACATAGATAGTAAAAGAAAGTGTTGAATGATCATATAAATAGTGACAAAATAAATATGCTGCTTCAAAAACAAAATGCTAATACAACTGCGAAAACAACAAATAAATAATTCTTCAACACCAAATGCAAGAGAGAGACTTCTGCCATTCCTCTACCGAGGCCACCCGCAGCAGTTTCTTTGAAAATATTCGTGCAACATCTTTTTGTGTGTCAAAAATAAGTTCTCTTTTATTTTCCTAAAAAAAATTAGTACTTGTTCAAACTTGTAATCAAATATACTACATTACTTTGTTTTTGTTATGCGTTTGTCTGTAGACATACCAATTGAAATTTAGAGATATTAATGAAAAATAGTTTATGCTGTCTGTCATCAAGCTATGACTCTAATGAGCCAACCAAATTGTCTTTGTTTATGGAAAGGATGACAAACGAGCAGTAGATTCATCTGATATTAAGTAATCCCGTCGCCCATGGACCCATACAACATCCAGGTAATTGTTTGTGAGTTGTCAACCTAGGAAATTGGACAAAACAAGTTTAATGGATGGGACGGGTTAGGAATATTTATTTATTTATACAGCCTTACCAACTAGATACATATAAAACATTTAATATATTAAGGATTAGGAGGAGAAAGAAGTGAGATAAAAAGGGGGAAGGAATGATCATCCGACAACCCAGTAAGTAATGCATTCTTTATTTTATGGCGACTTTGTGTAGAGCGGTGGTACTTCCCCGGGCGAGCATGACCGTATAAGTCCAGCAAAAGCTGTGAAGGGATGTTATAGCGGATAAACCACTTAATTCTTTTTTATATTTATCTTTATATTCATACGATCTATTACCTAATTGGCAATTCTAGATAGAAAAATTATTGTTCCTTTTTAATAAGTTGCACATACATTACAAAACGTATTATGCACGAATATTGTCAAAAAATTGCTGCAGTGGCTCCATCTATGATATCGTTGGACCTTAAAGGCGATGGGCGTGACAATGGCCGCGGCGGCGCTGGCGAAATGGCGCTGCAGCCACTCGTCCGCCGCCGTCAGACACCCGCGCTCGTTTATCACGTGCTCGCTCACTTGCTGAACGCGACGAACGTATTCAATAATAAGTTGTAAGCATTGATATACAAAAAACCTAGATACAATCATGAACAATACAATTAAACCATCCTGTAATTTATGTAACTTTGATAGTTGTGACTTTTTTCTTTGTTATTACAAAGAAATAAAGGTAAAATTACGATTGAAGCAGCTATCCAATACAAAATGCGTGCACAATATGACATTGTGCTGTAGCGGGTTTTTGAGAATCCAGCGATTTTTGTTAATCAATGGTTGTAAGTTATGGACTTCTTGTGTCTTTCTCTAGTTTTATTCCTAGGTAGAATACATATGTCATATATTGAAATCTTTTGAAACCTGATCAAAACATATTACTGATACAATAACAACTGTCTTTAGTATATGACGAAATATTGAACCAAATTGAACCAAATTTGTGGTGGCTACCACAAATTTAGTTAAATTTTTTTTTATTTAAAATATGGTATATGATTATAGTAATATGATCATAATGGTTATATTTAACAAAAAATTTATAAACAAGATCTGTTAATGTTTAATCGATCAATACTGTGCATAAATCTTAACCTTTTACAAAAATACTTGCATTACATTCATACTAATTGGGAGAGTAATTTTAATGGATTATTTTTAATTTATGATAAAAGTTACATGGATTATTTTTAATTTATGATAAAAGTTACAAATTCCTCAATGTTATGTTCACTAAAATTATATGTGTAATTGACTGTTTCCCTTAAAAAGTAAAACATTTTTTATTATAATATCATGAATCATATATATCTTTAAAATATCTCTGCAAATTACTCAGGTATCACTTTAAGGATAAATTTGCCATTTTCCTTCCTTAATTGTAAAAAATTTTACAATGTATTCATATTGTCACTAGAATATACATGATGACTTACATAAGTTGGCTTCCTGACATCATAACCACACTGTTTGTTCTTAATGATGATATCCTGAGGTTTGCTGCGGCAACAACTAAATGGAACACCACATGCCTCTCTAGAACCAACAGCACCACTTGAACAATTGAAATAAGCATTGCGATCCCAATCACGTGGACCCTCCACACCACAACACTGCAGCTGAAAAAGAAACAGGTAAGTTAATATTTATTGTAGATCACTGTGTTACAGACACCCAAGACAGACTACCTATAGGCATATTCTGCTAATCAACCTATGGTGTGGTGAATACATGACAGGTACAAAAGAAGATATATAGATAAATAAAATGACCAAGGATTTAATAACACCAATAATAAGGTAAAAAACATTATTCTTTTTCAGAGATTGTTAATATTTATATGGGGCACTACAGAGTACTATTTTTTAGACAGCAGTTAAAGAATATGCATACAATGGTGGTACATAATAAATGCTATTTATCAATAACTAACTGTAGTCTAAATAAAATATTTACTTTGAGATTGTCAAAAAGTATAGATACTAATAAACCTATTCTACTGTAAGTAGTGTAGTCAATATTGTATAAAGAGACGAAACAATGGTAAAATACGACAAGCATAGCAATTTTTAATCAATTTAAAAAGGAAGAAGTTATATGTTTGACTATGTATATCCTTATGAGAATGTGTTCCGATTTCTCCACAGCTTATAAACTGATTTCAAAAATATTTTTTTTTAATTTTAGTTATGAGGTTGTCCATATAATTTTCATATAAATTGGTGTCAGTTTCTTTTGTAAATCGAAATAACTGATAAAAATGTCATTCACTTTACTTCACAGAAAATAACAAAAGAGACTTCATTTGAAGCCTATTTTGTAATTTTCTGTAAAAATAATACTTATTGGTAATGGTTTGGCATAACAAATAGTGTACTTATTTATGTAATCAAATCTAAACACTGGAAGATGTTAACATAGGCCCAGTCTTAGACCTTTATGGTAAAAGTTATAGTACCCACAATTATTTAGTGGCTGCTCTACAGAGTGTGTGAATTCCAACATATTCTACACAAAACTTACTAAGTATTTGTACTAATGTAAAAATGGTCTACTATAAAATGTATATGATCCAAAGTTGCAGATGAAAAAATAATTATATAAAACTATATATTTTATCTCAATGGAAAGGAATATTTTCTGTTTCATAAGTTGGTATAACATCTAAAGGATCTTACCCATTCTCCTTGTATCCAGTCAATTAAGTTCTGTTGATCGGGATCCTCCCTATAATGAGTTATAAAGGACTGAAATCCATTTGTTGCTTGTGTTTTAATCTAAAAATAGAAACAAAAAAGTTCACATATGTAAAGATAATTCTTCAACAATTATTCTGTTACATGAATTTTCAAATATGGTAAAACAAATTTTCATTAGAAATATTATGAAACAAAATTATTTACCCAATCCTTGAACACAAAAAAGAGTATTCCTGTGGTCATCTCTGCTAACAATAATAATGCTAGGAATACTGCATACTGAAAAAAATATTTAACATTAAACCATCATGAGCTATAATTTCCTGGCCCTGGTAGCAAAGGAATATTCAAGTAGCAATAAATTAATCTTTTATGGAAATACTTACACAAGCTAAAAGACATGTATTTTCACGTAAAGCCCCAACACAGCCAGTGAACCCAATTATAAAGGTTATAGTGCCTGTAAATAAGACATACATTTTATGAAGGATTTACAAAGGATAACACAGATCAGCCTTTGTAATACAAACATCATATCAAAATTGTAAGGCTTTTTAGTTTATAAGGTTCATTTGGAAAAAATACTCAGAGTATATAGTATGCCCTTAGAGTAAAAACATAAAAAGGAGATCATTACAATGAGTATATGCTTGTGATAATGGAGAAGTACAAAATTATAATAGTTGCAGTTACTTCATAAACATGGAAAAGATAAAATTAACTAGTCTAGTTCTACTTACTTATCTCAAGCTGATTATCATATATTTAAAAGAACATCATATTGCAACTTACCGACACATATTAGTATAAATGCTGGATCCAATGCAATATTTGTCAGCCTTGATAGATTATTGAATGTATCTTTTTCCATCCATGCCCATAGACCAACAGCTAATACTATTAGACCAACAAACTGGAAAAACAAATATTATTATCTAAATATTACATGCTTTATATGAACCTCAACATAAGTTACTATAGCCAATCTGTTGTCATACTTATTTAATTTTTTCATTTTATTATTATCTTACTCTTGCTCATTTTCTCAATGCAAAAGTAAAACATGAAACATGAGCCTGAAAAGTGTAATTTCACACAACATAGAATTTATTTACTATTTTATATTCCTAACTGCTTATTATACTTCTTCCGTACAGACATGTTTCCCACTATCATTTCGTGTAGGTGTCTTAGAATATGAATAAAGTTATGTAAATATAATATTCTCAATCTCGTGTTTCAATTTGCAGTATAAGGCAGCCTTGAAATGCAAGCCTTTGTTTAGCAAGATTCAATTTATGCGACCCTAATTTAACAATGTGTTACTAATTGTATATTCTACAATACCGTTAATTCAGTTCACTTACCCAGAATAATACATTAACTCCAAAAATCACATATTTTAAACAACAGCTGACTTCGCTGGTGTCACGTCGATATTTTCTTATTCCAGGCATTTTTGCACATACTAAGTGTTAATTGTGAAACATAAACGAAGAACCAATCATGAATTATGAATAAACATTAATATATACTAATTTTAGGCATGAGAATTAGATCGAAATATTTGGGAACACCGACATCAATAACAAGTAGGGCAATAACTATTCAACATTCAACCACACTCCACAGACTAGTTAACCGAGAAGAGAATGTAGAGATCGTTGTTATAATAACAGCATACGTACAGCACACAAAACAAAGTAATGATGTCGTGGTTGATTACAGTAAACCGCAATAAATACTTTTGTTAAAAAAAACTCTATAAACTGAGAGATAAAGCATATTATTCTTTAAAGTGATCTTTAAAACGTTGATACACAAGCATTCAGAGATCTTTAATATTTTAAAATAACGCCATCTCGGAACACATTGGATAGATATTTGCGACAAATAAGAGATAGATACCGCTGTCTAAAATTATGTAAATCTCGCTGGATGGCTTTTTTATATATAAAAATAAATTGTTGTACACTAATTTTTTTTTTGTCAAATTGATTGAATGTAATTATTTTTTAAAGATAGTTAAAGTGCAAATTAAAAGCTTTATTATTGCTTTAATAGTTCATAGTTACGTTATTTTTCTAAAAAAACCAAAAACTGATCCAAATATGTTATTAATTTACCGACACCAGAATTCGATGAACGGAATTGAAGTCAATAGCTATGCAAAATTATTAAGGTTTTATTTCAGTTTCGAAATTTGTCATTAATGTATAATAACATCAGAATTTTAAAGATTTTAAACGACGTCAAAAAAGAAGGAGGTTCTCAATTCGAAAGTTTTTTGTAGGTATGTGACCTAATTTCTCTAAAGTTATGATCTGATTTTTAAAATTGTACTTTTTATTTGAAAGAATATAGTTAAGAGGTGTCTCTCTATAATTTTCATGAAAATCGGTTCAAAAGTAAACAACTTGTTTTAAGAATGTCAACTTGTAAGGCGTTTGTTTTACTGTTTTCCGTGAAAATAAGTGTGACGCCATGTTCTGATACATAGAGATCATTTTCCTTAATAATTAGTCTAGAAATTGTAATAATTAATTTATACTTTATTTATAAAAACATGGTATTACGGGATAGAGCTGGTATTATTTTACAGTAACATTAAAAATAACGCCGAATGAATGAAAGTTAAAATGTAATGTTTTTGTCTATACACACACACACACGCGCGCGCGCGTGTGTGTGTGTATAGACAAAAACATTACATTAAGTCATTAAGAAAATCCTTAACATTATAATAACATTTTTCACTTAAAAATAATCTTAACTTCTTTTTAAACATTTTTATTTCATTTGGTACTTTTTGCAAATTAATGGAGCCATGCAAAAATACTATTCCGCATCCATGCAGTTCTCCCTCTAAGTACGCATAATCTTGATTCAATCATTCATTCTTTCATTCCTATTAATATTATCAGATAGTTTCTGAAATATAGAATATAGGAAGGTAGCATGTAAGGCTCGCTATTCATAGAATATATTAATGATTTACGAGGTAATATCTCACCAAATGATTTTATTTGCGGATGACAGCACTACAAGTATTGCAGCAAAATGTAATAAAATTATGACGATTTTCAACTTAAAACAAATAATTCATTGGATACAATAATAGATTGGGTGAACAATAATAATTTAATTTTAAATCTGACAAGACACACAATGACATTTTAGAATGAACATGATAATGATTGAAATAACCTTGACATATGATATTGTAATAAAATGATCAAAGCAACTTACAGCACAAATTTTTTAGCCTTTATCTAGACTATGATGTGTAATGGACTACCCATTGTGAATATGTACTTATGTAAAAAGATAAATAAATTTTCCTAGGCACTAAGTAAGCTTTATCGAGTTGTCGAACACAATTCGGTACCGTTGGTGTACAATGCATATGTCGCTGCTATTATTAGATATGGCATTATGTTTTGAGGAAATTCTACGCAAAAACAAACGACATTTCTTGTCCAAAAGAGATGCGTCAGGGCCATAGATCAATCAAAAATACAATACATGCAAAACATTATTTATTGTAACTAAAATATTCACCTTAACCAGTGTGTACATATTTAAAACAGCGGTATATATTAAAAAGAACATACAAGTTTTCAATAAAATGACAACACAAAGGAACACAAAGAATACATTGCATAACCATATGTTTCGTTGGTATGGAACCGACAATATATTATTATATATTGCAGGTTTAATTTATAATTTATAAAATGTTTAAAATATAATTTATTAATGGCTAAATATAACTAAGGATGTTCTCTTTAAAAAAAGATTGAAGGAGTTTTTACTACAAGAAGCTTATTTATACATTAAGTAAATATTTAAATGATAAGTTTAGACATTTTCTATTTTTATACACATACACACTTTTTTGACATTTTAGTGTATCCGACTGTTTTTTTTTTTTTATGTTCCTAAAGGCAGACAAACGAGCAGACGGTTCACCTGATGGTAAGTGATTCCGTCGCCCATAGACACACGCAACATCCGGA
>JAOCPS010217067.1:0-13859 GCA_025505425.1 Graphium colonna
ATTAAAAAAGAGGTATGGATTGGCCATGTCTCCAGATGTACCGATGGTCGATGGAGCCGACACATGGAGACCGCGTTTAGGCAAACGTAGTGTAGGTCGTCCTGCAGCACGATGGACTGACAACTTGAGAAGGGCGGGTAGCGGATGGATGCGGGCTGCCTAGGACCGGGATAATTGGCGCGCCTTGGGCGACAATAGTCTGATGTCGTAAAAAAGAGGTAGAAAAATTGTGTAAAATATCTTAATTTCTAAAACTAAAATAAGATATTAACTAAAACATCTTATTTTAGTTTTAGAAATTAAGATATTTCCTTGGGATAGATATTCTTTTATAATCAATTTTAACTATACAAACAGTAAGCATATAGCATGTCCCCTAGACTATTCCGTATAACTCGATGTGAATGACCTGAAGGATCAACAAACTTGCATTTGCTTAATCACCATGAAGTTTTTAAAAAGGTCGCGGTGAAAGATTTATGATTATGGCTTTGCGTGGCATGAAAAATGATCTGAAATTCTAATATTATAATGTACATACATGCAAATACGTTTAAACATAAAAAAACATTAGGTAAACATGTATTTTAGAAATTACGGACCAGTTCTTATTTCTGTTAAGTTATGTAACATTTTTTAAGAACTATGAGAAATTCATTGATATCTTAAATATAGTTATAATAAAAGATATTTATAATATTGGATTGATTACAAAGTAAAAGGGCCGTAACGGAAGATCACACACGAGATGGGCAGAGGAAATAACAAAAATAGCTGGCTGCTGGCAACAAGTAGCTCAAGAAAAAGAAAAATGGAATTCTTTATAGGAGGCCTTCACCTTTGTCTGAGGAGTCTCTTAGTATAAAAACAAGCTGAAGAATCTACAGAACATTTTCATAAATATTTGTTTTTTTGAATATATGAATATGTTTAAAAGAACAATTTTATATTATATATATACGCACTAAAACAACATTATTAAAAAATAGATAATAAGTTAGTCTTCAATTGTTTTATCACCACAAGAAATAGGAGGAGTCTTTATTTTTATTTTGTTTACAATATTTGTTTACAAATATTTTGAATGTAACTAAATATAGTTTTTTTAAAGATCGCGCATAGAATTTCATTTTATACTGCACTAGGTGAATTCGGCAGAGCTGTCCAACCCGTCTGTATACTAACTTGCTTGATTATTTATAAAGAAACCCAAACAAAATGTTTGAATCGATTGCTACTAAATTTTACAGGATCCTGCTAGGACAGTCTGAAGATTGCCTGAAAATTTTATTGATATCAGCCCAACCGATTTGGACTTCATAAGGAACATACGTACACACATAAAGATAACATATAAAGATTAACATTCTTTGATCAGAAATATGAAAAACCATAGACATAAGGTAAAATGTAAATTAAAATACGTATGACAGTTTTGTTTTTGAGACTTACGCGAATATTAGACATTTTTAAATAATAGAACTTTACGGAATTTGTCGCGGTTTATTTTTAAGTTTTATCACCCGACGTTTCGAACCCTTTACAGCGTTCATGGTGTTCCTACCCGTGACCATGAACGCTGTAAAGGGTTGGAAACGTCGGGTGATAAAATTTAAAAATAAACCGCGATAAAATCCGCAAAGTTGTTTAATTTAAAAAAAATCTAATCATATTAAACTCAGAAATAACAACAATTTACATGTTTTTCGACTTATTTAAATATAAGTCGAAAAACATGTAAATTTTTGTTATTTCTGAGTTTTTTTAATATATACATCGATGAATACAATACAATTGAATGCATTAATTACTTACCTACAAGCAACGTGAAAATGTCATACTTTTAAAGATATATAGTTAATACAAATTTATTAATTCCTTTCCTTTATCGACATAGACACATAATAAAATATTTATTTTGACATTCATATAAGTAACGTAAGAAAATGTTTTTATATGTGATACGATGTTGGCTAAATGTTTTCAAATTTGTTAAAAATGTTTGATTTTTTAATGTAAAGCTGCAATTATTATTTTTTGTTTATACATATACTCAATATAATGCTTGATATACAATCGATGAAAAATATTCTACGACACATTTAACGCCTACTGGAATTTAAAAAACTGTTAAACAAATTTATATCACCATAATTCTTTGTTCAGAAGTTTTAAATAAATAAAATAAAAAATCATAAGATTAAAATAATATTCACAGATGAAATTAAATCTTGTAATGATTGTTGTGATTCTTTTATTAATTCCACAATAATAATTTATAAACTGCGTGTAAGCATTAGCGACGCATGTGATAATAATAATTAGTAAAATTAGGATATATAGGCTAAAACAAAACTACCTAGGTTAAGGTTTTCTATGCAAAATATATAATTTATTAAATTACACGCTTTGAAAACGTAACAGTAAAGATTTCGTTGAATTGATACTATCGCAAAACTGCTCTTAGTTGCTTGATGTATAATTCACCGCCATTAAATATGGCTTTACTTCAATTTAATGTTTAGTCTACTTCATGACGAATGTTGCTTTATTTTGTGGGCCATTATCATAAGTGAAACGTGGCATAGTTATTTACGACAGTTGTTGAAATAAATTTATACATGAATAAATATAGATCGCTGTTTTATGTCTTTTAATAAAATTTGTTAGTTTTGTTGGGATCCCATTTTAAAAAGATGCGAATAAGCTATTTGCTTTAATAAGTGATCCAAATTGGATTAACAATTTTGGGGCCTTGTCGAGAAAGCAAATAATAAAACAGTTAAGAAATAAGTCTGTGCTTTAAAATATCGGCTTTAGAAAAAAATATTTTAAATTTATTTACTTCACCAACAAAATACATATTGATCTATGAGGTTAGGTACACCAATGACTACAAGATTTCTTAAACTAAATGATATCTTAATGATAGGTAAAACGACATGCAAGAATTACATTATCGACATAAGCTTAATAAAAAAACAATTTTAGTACAAGTTGCACCATAAGTATTTAAAATTAACGAATTTAAGACTAACATAAAAATAGTAAGCATTTATATACGAAAAACAAACGAAAAAGTTGAGTTTAATACAAACGAAAAGAAAAAAGAAATATTAAAGACGAAAAGAAATCTAACTAGGATTAGTTACATTTCTTTTCATATTTGCTATTTATTTTTTCTTTATGTTTTTTTTAATTCATTTTCTCTTTTTGTTTTATTCAATTAAATAATAATTGATAGATGGGTTGAATGAAGAGTTAATACCAAAATTCGTTTCATGAATAACAAAAATTTATCTGACTTTTATTAATGTTGCATTATTAAAACTAATTTATGGATTTCATAGTTTATATTTGTATTTTTTTTTAATTTCGAATTCTTTATAGCTTAGAGTAACAAGACAAACAGAGTCGACGAGAACGTCATTAATGTCATTATTATTGCAGCTTACTTTAATTTTTCTTTCCATCATTTTTATAATATGTTATTACAGCACGCACTCGTTTCACATTCTGCAGCTCCGCAACCAGATGATCCTTGTCTTAAGATCCCTCGTGCTCTCTGAAACAGACATTTACCTACCTAGATCAACATGACGGTGGGAATTTATTGGTATATTCCTTTTCTTAATATACAGGCCTAAGACTTTATTGTGCCTTCTAATAACTAAAATCTCTAAGGCGGTTGAAAAAGTTACAGGCATCTAATTCAATTAAAATAAATCAATATTTTTAAAAAAACCTTCAAGGTCTCTTGATTTACTTTATGGTCTAATAAAAATTTCAGTCACTACGATATTTATTTAAGTTTGAACACACATACAAATGAAAGTCTGAAGTTTCAAACTAAGCACAGAATGGTAATGTACAACCATAATTGCTAATTTTCAAAACCTACAAAAAATAAAACAGTTTATTTATTATTTTTATGTATTTTTCTGAAATCATTCTACTATTTATCTAAATATTTATGTTTAATATAAAAATAAAAAAAAATCAAAATCTTAATAAGGAGGTTTTACAAAAACAAAAATTAATAACGCTAAATATCTGTTCAATCAATTTCACAAAAAAAGGTTAACAGAGTGCAGTGTTGTCAAATCTTTCTTTTGATTTAAGATTATTCTCATGATCTTTGAATGTTCATACAAATCCCGAAGCAATGTGCAACACAAAGAAGCATTCAGGCATGACTGAAATTTTGAGAAAATGAAAAAATATTGTCTGTGATGAATATACAGTGGACCACAAGCATTCTATCAACAGGTCCCTGAAGGATATCAAGGATAGAACTAGTATCTATTATCAAGGATAATACTACTAGGCTCCTTAGTGGTGCTCTATTGCTGCTGTGTGGTGATTTCAGATAAACATTACCATTCATTCCACGTGAAACATATGAATATGAAATAAACGCATATTTAAAAGAATCTTATCTGTGGCGAAGCGTTAGTAAATTATGCCTAGTAAGGCATACGTAGTAACGTAAGACATAATCTGCTACTAAATAAAATTGACATATGGCATACAAATAACTCCTAATGGGCTTCTGAAGAGCCAAGGGGACCAGCGTATGGTTTGTTTACAACTTTTTTATGTGGCAGATATCGAAGTGTATACATATCTACAGTCATCGTATCCAAAATAATGAGCAGCGAGTATTCCCATCGAACTGTATACTCGGTTCGTAACTCCTTTACAATGAAATAATGACTTACCTTCTGCAATAAAACATTGTTTATTCATGCTTATGCCATTTCGATTATTACATCAGATTATTTATAACTCAATAAATTATGATAAACTGGTTAGTATATGGCTGCTATAAACTCTCCATTGTTGATTAACAATGGAGAGTTTATAGCAGCCATACAATAGAAAAGACCAATGAAATTAAAGGTTTAGGTTGTATCCTTGACCAACACTCTTGTTGAAAAAATAACATTAACATATTATCCGAAATATTAAATAAACACGTTTATGACCTGAGATGAATAAGTTTGTTTACAAGAAAAGAAACAGCAATGGTGGCATAACGTAGTTAGTGTTGAGATATCACCTTTTACTGTGGTATTAATTCAGTTTTGATAAAAAAAAAAAAATTTGAGTGCGAAAAAGAAACACAAGCGATATGCGACTGTGGACCGCTAAAGTCAACTAGACCTTTATTTAAAGACTTAGACGTAATGACTTTATGTTGTCTTCATATATACAATATATTTTTAAAAATAGTATCCTTAACACGTTATGGTTGAATTTTGGCAAAATTTACATTTTTTTCTTGTGGTTTTCAATGTAGTTTAGTAAAATATAAATTTATGTCGGCATATATTTTCTTATGCGGCAATGACATGTTTATGGCTTATGAAATAATGTCAAAAAATTCTTTGAGGTCACCTATGCCCTACGTGGCGCTGTAATGTAAAAAATTGCATTTTCATTATTTCGGTGCCAGACGGTTACCTCTTCGCTCACTCATACCGTAGTCGAATACTTACGTTCGAGCGAGACGCGTGTCATGCTGTTTTTATTTAGTATTCGCATGTTTATTCTTGGTTCTGACGGTTTTTATATAGATTTAAGCCTTACTCAAGAAGACTTGCAAAGCATTAATTTTCAAGAGAAGCCAGTATTTTCGATGAAATCAAAGAGATATATTGGGAAAGTGATCACGACGGAATCATCCGTCCACTGAAATGGCGTAAACAAGTTATTTTTGGCATTGATTCTGAAAGTGACAAAGATTCTGTAGAAGACATGATTTGAAATCAAATCGGTTATCTAGACGTAAAGGTGGTCTGAGCCAAAGGGTCATTAACCAACTTTAATTGTGTTTACAAAAAATACAGTGACAAAAGGTGGAGTAGACCTAAGTGATCAAATGAATGTCTATTCATGCCCACTACAAAAGAATATAAAGTGGTAAAAAAAGTTAGGAGTACAATTTATTTCAACACTGTTTTGATGAATTCTTTATTGATATACTGTGAGAACAATAAAATTAAGAAGAGGATCGTGGAATATCGAAATAAATAGTGGAATATTTAGAAGTAAATAAAAATATAGAAGGAAATATAGAACGACCTAAAAGGATCAAACATAAACTAATTTAAAAAGATTGAAAAAGATTAATTTAAAATCGTGTACCCCACACTTGTCCCGTGTGGAGTACATGATTTTTTGTAAAAATTGATATAGATCTAATGTGCAGTTGTTTGATTTGAAAGTTGCCAGGAATAAAGCCAATACTGCTTGTTGCTCACTCGTTTCCCATATTTTAATAATATTCTTACTTTTTTCTTTACTATTTTAATTACACATTTAACTGTCGCTAAAGTTAAGCTGAACTCTTTCACTTTAGTTACTTTATTTATATTTTTTGAATACCTTAATCACTAAATTATAAAATAACACAGAATTTTCAAGTTTTTTTTTTATTTTAAAAAAATAAATAAAATACTTGGGTATGTTAAAAAGGTCATAAAACTAGTAGTATAATAAGCTTCGTAAAATAATTAAATCGAATATTTATATAACACTTAAACCCAAGCCTCCATATTCACGAAGGAGTTGACGGAAATCTGCAGTTTTTCTATGTAGATCTAACATTTAACAAAGCGAACGAAAACCACTTTGCACAAATATATCAGAGTGCCACTTTGGTCACAGACAAATACTAAATAAACGAAATATCAATGTTATGGCTCACAAAACAGGCTTGAAAACGGGTCTTCCTTAAGGTCACCTGTGCCCTACATGGCCTTAGGATGTAGATTAGGGTCCGGTCACCTGTAACCTACGTGTTAACTATTGAAACTTTGCTTATTCGACAAGGATAGTTATGATAGGTATACTTTAAGATACAAAAAACGTTTTAAAACGATCCAATATAAAACAGCAAAATAAAAAATGTTATGTTGTGTTTGAAACCTCTGAATACACCATGTTAAATTAATTTGATTTATGTTAATTACCTTTAGTTCCGATACCAGCCTTAGGTGCTGATAACCACTACCGGTTTGATGACGGGCGCGACTCCGGCGACCACCTGAGGCACCGGGATCTTAAGGTCCCAGCAAGCCGGAATAAGGTTACCATTACTGGCCAGATTCCTTGTCTGTTTTTTATAATCTTGATATTCAAAGATGTAAAGTGTTTGAGACTATACTACCGTTCTCCACACACCACGACGGTTGAATAATTTATACCGACGGGAACGTTTTAGAAGTCTTATGTATTCCATTTTTTTAACGCTCATAATTGTAGTGACTGTTTAAATACGGTAAAGATATCGAATCAAAAAATATCATCGGTATTGGGGTGATAAAATAGAAGTATTGTTGCTATGATATCAAAATTATTTTTTATAGGATATTAACTAAATATTTAAAAATAAAGTAAATATACATTTTTTTTGCTGATATGAGTGAGGACGGGGTGCAGCTTTTAATGCAGCTAGTCAATGTTGAATTTACTTTGTCATAGGATCAAAAGATACAAATATTATAATATCATGTTGGAATAGATATATCATATAGAGTTTAATATGTCGATATATTCAAAGCGATTCACATGAGTTGAAGTAATTCGCTTGTAAAATAGTGGTTGGAACAGTAACAGCTGCAACAGTAATAACGAATATTGTACTGGATGGGCTTTGTTCATAACAATGTTTCATCAATCACGATTCCTTTTATTTGTATTTAATTGTGCTTCATTAATTGAATTCAGAATAAGTATTATGATCAATAAATGTACTTTTATGCTTTGCCAATGTCTTTCTAAAACTTACTTATACTAAATTAGGTCAAAAATGCAAAAAATTAAATTTGGACAAGAGGATAGCCGATCCTTCGAAAAACAAATTTTGTGACCCTATTTGTTATGTGACCAATTATTATACTGCTAAAGGAGGGTAAAGTTTTTCATGCATATCTATGAATAGTATGCATTATTGCATACATATTATAAATAGACATTCGGGATACTAAAGGCATATGCAAAAATATATGTTTAAGGTATTGTAAAAATTACTTACAGAATGTGTTACTTGGATAGTTAAAACATTAATATATAATAATCTTACGGTATGAAATATATGCGATGGGTCAAGCCACCTTTATGTAATGCAAATGGTGAACCTTGATTTTTAACTTTAATTAAGCTTGTTAATATTTTTTTTTATTTTAAATGATTGTTAATAATTCCCAAAAGACATTTTTTTCTTTTAAATAATTTGAAAAAAAAACAGTCTCATTAATTATGGCATATTTGTTTTAGTTTTATAAGAAACTATTGCGTAAGTTTATCAGAATAATTAGCATTTGGTGGTGGGTGCTATATTTTGTATAGAAATATTTTTAAATTAAAAATAAATGTAATTTTTTAAATTTTTTAAATCCTTTATTACATTACAAACAACCTTTCTCCAGGAAACACTCTGGCCTGTTCGTGGCACAGGAATTAAGAACAAAGAACCTTATTTGGGCGTCTCACAAGGCTTATAAGATAGGATAAAACAATAACTATCAAAGACATGTCTATATCATTATTAAGTGTCTTATTTAGATGTTCAATATTCATTCAAATCTTCTTTTTCTGCTTTAAGTTAAATTAACATATGCTTATAAATGCTAAATAAATTGTTGGTATTTTATTCCAAATTTTATATTTTTTCTTGTATGCAATAAATATATAAATGCTTCGAACAGTCAAAAATGTATACACGTTCTGTAATTCGGTTTTAACGTGCCTGTCTGTCATTTAAGCAGCCGAAAATAAAGTGCATGTGTTCTATTTCAAATATTTAATTAACTTAATATATCTATGCTTTAGGCAAAACGAAGCGAAAGCAAAGTGTCGGATTCCATATCCTGTGGACAGATTACGTGCAAGGTTTGTGACAATACGTAACACTATGCTAATTAAAAGTATACAGAAAAGTTATTAAAATAATCTGGAACGCATTAAAATTAAAAAAGCAACTCGTTTATTTTCACAGAAAATAACAAAAACCGTCTTCAAAAGCCTTAAACATGTACTTTAGAAGATATATTCTCCGTTATTTGGATTTTATAAACAAACTACTAATCCGATTTTTAAAAAAATTATAGGACCATTGTGAAAATGTATCAAATACGGACATTTTCTCAAGTCAATTCATAAGTGTCGGAGATACGTGCAAACAATCCTATTTTTTTTATTTTTATTTAAAAAAACTAATAATCCGATTTTTTTGAAAATTTTATCAGATTATCTACGAACATGGTCGATCATTAGAAAAGAATTTTTGAAATTAAATCATATGTGATGGAGATATGGGCACAATACATAAAATCAATTCCGTTGTTTTGATTTAAAAGAAAAACTATTAAACCGATTTTCTTGAAAATGTTAAGGGACCGTTCCAGAAGAATTCCCTATAAGATGAAAAAAACATTTTTAAAATCATATATAGCGGAGATATACGTAAACGTACATAAAAAAACATATAAACATTCGAACTGAGAACCTTCCTCCTTTTTTTTAAAACGGTTAAAATTGTATTTATTGAAATGCGAATAAAGTTTGAAGTGGAAGCTACAAACTTCTTAAAAAAATCTGAAGGGGATATTGGATATAAATGAAATAGATTGACAGATTCTTAAATATTGAATTTGAAACATAAAAAAGGGGAATATTTAATTTTTTTATAACCATGACTTTAATAGAATCAGGCGTTACTTTGCGGAAGTCCATTGAATACAATTCTATAAGACCGTTTAATTAGCAACATTCCGCGAAAAAATCCCCTAACAACCTGCAAGAAGACCCCGACACCGGAGCATCCTCAGGATGTTGCCTCTGCGAACAGCGTTCGTTCGAAACGTGCGTCAAGTGTGAGGGTAACAATCTGCATGCTGGTGAGGAATTCTGCATGGTCCTGCTAACATTATCGCTTGGTGGTGGTTTTGTCTGCATGTTCGTGCACGGGAGCGCACGCACAAGCAGTGTGGGAAGGGAGGGAGGTGCTTAACGCATGCTTATACGTGCGCTCACATATCTTCTTGCAGGTTGTTAGGGGATTTTTTCGCGGAATATTGCTAATTAAACGGTCTTATAGAATTGTAAACCATGACTTTGAAAATTATGACGTAATCACATTATCAGGGATCCGATCTACTATGCTTGTTACAAATAAAAACGCACATTTGAATACGAGGTTATTTATTATTGTATTAACTTCTTGTTATTTTCATAGCGTCATATTTTATTTAAATACTTTAAAACAATGTAATGTACTTTTCTACCAAATATGTTTTTTTTTCAGTTACTTCATCATAGCACCAATAGTTCTACTTAAGAACCCCAATAACGACGATATTTTTGATTCGGTATCCTTACCGTATTTAAACAGTCGCAAAAATTTAGAGCGTTAAAAAAATTGGAATACATTCGACATCTAAAGCATTCCGTATGGTATAAATTATTCAACAGTCGTGGTATGTGGTGAATGGTAGTATAGTATCAAACACTTTACATCTTCGAATATCAACATTATAAAAAACAGACAAGGAATCTGGGCAGTAATGGTAAACTTATCCCGGCTTGCTCGGACCTCAAGATTCCGGTGCCTCCGGTGGTCGCACGGGTCGCTCACGTCTTCAAACCAATAGCGGGTATCAGCTCCTTAGGCCGGTATCGGAACTAAAGGTAATTAATATAAATCAAATTAATTCAACTTGGTGTATTCAGGGTTTTCAAAATACCGTCTAGGTAAATGTATAAAATCCAAGTAAATATAAAGAAAGTAATCGAATAACATCTCAATCAAGTAACCGCGTAAAAAGACAAAACCAATCATAAAATTAAATATCATATTCTAAACTAAATTTCTGTAGCCACATGCCACAGATAATAACATCAAGAGAAACGTTGAAAAAAAATATAAATGTTGTTTTGACTGCACCCAAAGTTTCACTTCGATACGTTCTTAGCGTAACATTTTCTGGAAAAATTTGATAATTTGCTGTCTTACTAATGCCCGACTATAATAAACATTATTGTATATTTTTTAGTCTCAATTGTCTTTCTTTTGTTATTCCATTTTTTTATAACTGTAATATCTAACTATATTACAGTCATAAAATATCGCAACTATTTGGATATTAGTTATCTATCCATATTGTTTCATTAATCGTTGACTGTTTTAATTGTTCATGAGATCTTTCTTTTAGTCTTGACGTCTCTCTCCCCATACGTGCGTTCTTTAGCAAGTTCCGAAGGATACATTTTGTAATTTATTCATAATTTCTTTGTTTTCGCATTCTTGTGCAATCGATTGCCATCTCGTACCTTTTACCATCATTCATTTTGAATTTATTTAAAAAGTACTCATCGGTTGTCTTCAGTTCCGATTTTATAGTTTACTTGTATAATCTAAATAAAGTCTTCAAATTTGCTGTACTTTCCTACCAGGATGTCGTCTGAATAAACCTAAACCAGTATAAATGGCCATTAACTACCCAATTTCTCTAAGCGCATAAACATCGGGGCACGATCTATAAGTAAAAGATGAAAGATGGGGACTCCACTGGAGGTTTAGTTGTACAAAGAGGTACATTGTATAATACCACAATTAAACTTTGTTATTGTATATATTATTGTTAGTTATAAGACTAGTAAAATGCTTCCTGGTTCTTAGAGTACTGCGTTAATGTGCATGTTCCACAAGCTCGATATGTCGTAAGCGTAGACTCAGATAAGCTATATATTATTATAAACTAATACTTCTTTCGTATTATTTAACAATTTAAATAATATGAAAAATAATCTGAGACTCCTCAACTGATATTGTCTTGAGTTGTAACCGGTAAATCGATGTATTCTATCCTTCTTTACTCTTGATATTTATGTGTAAGTGTGTATTTATACCGTTTAAAAGCTGTGATGATACTAAATCTTCTATTAAGTCTACACTGTTACTGAATTTTTTAATAATTTAAAGCTTTCATTTTAGTTAAACTGTGATTAGAAAAACCTGATATTCCGGTCAAAAGGATTATAAAAGTTTATAATAATATAGGTTCGTGAAAACGTAAAATGGAAGAATTATTAAATACTTTTCTTTAATATTCTTAAGCAAATGCAGACTTTCCATTTAGTACCAAAATTGCTTTTAAGATTTGTTCAGTGGAAGATTTTCTTTGAGGTTGTTTTAAGAACGGTTAGAAAATTATTAGTACGAGTGTTCAAATTTGACAAATTAGCTTTAGAAAAGTAACACTCAGTTTACTTCTAATTTATATTTAATCTACTTACGAATGTTTTAATTTATACCGTTTTTTCATTTGAATCATTTAATTTATTATTATCATTTAATTAATTATTTATTATATATATATATTATATTTACTCCCGATTTTCTTATTCGTGTTCTTAATTTTTTATGTCATTAATATATGACATAAAAAATTAAAATGGTTTTTAATGTTTTACCAAATTTTATCTCATAAGAGTTTCATCGAACTTATTTTCATTAAATAATTTTATTAAATAATTAGTGGTAAAATAAAAATTGTTGAGTTTGTCTGTTCCATGGTATACATGTATTAATAGAATAAGATTAATTAAATAAAAAAATAAATGCTATTTCAAACTTGACTTTTTCGGTGTTTTTGGTTTAAATTTTTAACCAAGACAAATATTTCTTCATTGTGTGAAAGGATCGGTACTATTTATAATTACGCTATGTTTTTTTTTTATGGAAAGGAAGACAAACGAGCAGACGGTCCACCTGATGGTAAGTGATCCCGTCGCCCATGGACAAACGCAACTTCCGGAGAGTTGCGATTGCGTTGTCAACCTGGGAAATAGGATACAACGGGTTATTGAATATAATGGGTCGAGATTAAGGATTCGGAAGGGATAGGAGTGGGAAAAGGAAAGAGTAGACATGGCCATCCGGCGTCCCAAAAGTCATGCATATTTTATTTTGTGCCGACTTTATAAAGAGCGGTGGTACTTCCCCGGACTAGCATAGCCGTAAAAGTGCAGCAAAAGCTGTGAAACGATGTTATGCTCTACCGCCTAATAATTTTTTTTGTATACGGCACCGTTAATATTTTTAATCGGCTTCAAAAAGGAAGAGTGTGTCAATTTCGATTTTTCAATTTTTTTAAGATATGTTTGCGCCCTCTATCTGAATAATTAATCAAGTTGTGGGATGAGCGAAATCGGCGAGCTAGGAAATTCTGACTAATAATAAATATTATTTTTAACAGACTTGAAAAAAGAGGAAGGTTCTCAGTTCGAATGTTTTTTTATGTACATTCGCGCATATCTACGCCATTTATGAACCGATTTTGATTTTTTTTTCCTTATTGGATATTCTTCCGGAAACGTCCTATAAAATTTTTAGGGAAATCGTTTCGGTACTTTTTCTTTTGATCAACATAACAAAATTTAGGCGTGTTCGCACATATCTATGCAACTTATGAACTGATTTGATAATATATTTTTTAATCCGATAGAGTACGCTTCTAAAATGGTCCTACAATTTTTTTATAAAAATCGGATTAGTAGTTCAGTTAAAATCAAAATAACCGAGAAGATATGTTTCGAAAGTACAATTTTAATGCGTTTGAAGTCGGTTTTGTAATTTTCTATAAAAATAAACTTTTAAAAATATCTATATTTTTCGGTTTTTTCATTGTCATAAAATTCTTTTCTACTCAACATAGTTTTCGACCGAATTTTCCAATATTAGTAAGTAATTCACAATCACCTACATAATTTTCTTCCTAGCCTTTTCCCAAGTTACTTGAGGTCGGCTTCTAATCCACCCAAATATTACCTGAATTTCAGTTTTTACGCAG
>JAOCPS010217178.1:0-36066 GCA_025505425.1 Graphium colonna
ACGCACGCACGCACGCACACACACACAAACAGAGACAAACACTCGGACATTCATAAAGATTAACGAGTTTTATGTTTGTAAATGGTTGTAAAGTTTTTGTTCAAGAAGACTTTTACGTTTGTGAGATATGTACCCTCAAATATTTTAATATTATTAGTAACAAAATATGAATCTGTTATTGGCCTCTGTTTTAATTTTATAATATACTAGGTTATAAGAAATATTTTGTGCTGTAGATTCTTGATAAAATAAATAAAAAAAATATTTTAAGAAGTTTTGCGTATATATTTAATTAATAATTCTTTATGCCTTTATTTTCATATCTCACCTTGTAATTACAAATAAAATATGTTAAGAAAATATAATATATTTCTATTCGATAGAACAATTCAGTGTTTTAGGGAACAGGAAAAAAAATTGAAATGTCGAGAAATTATGTTAATAATACGCAGCGCCCAGTCCCTGTGGTGACTCTTCAGTTTTTACATTAAATTCTTCTATATGCACTATCTCATGATCTCTTTGTTTCACTTAAATATTTATTCCCTACAAATTTAGTACCTTTAACAAATAAAGATTAACACATAAAAAGCATCTAAAACAAATTATGTTGTATTCGTTCTAATAAGCATTTAACTTAAATTGATTGTTACCAAGTGTTGTATCAAGCTGTATGAGCTGTGATTTAGGTAAACCGTGAACGATCGATCAAAACCTTAATTTCTGAACGCTTTTATATATATTTTTACAAACCTTAATACATATCTTTGGAATGTCAGTTCTGAAGTGCAGCGAATTCTTGAGTGCTTTATTTCTGCAAGGCTAACTGTGAGTACGCCGTCGATGAAATTTTGCAAGATATATCTTATTTTATTCTTAGCTCGCACAAGGAGTTGCTGAATGATAAAAGCTAATGATCATGTAATTTGCGATGTTTACTTTAAGCAGGCTTATTTACTCCGAGTTACGACCAATTTATATACTTTTTGCTTAAGAATACAGGCTAGGAATGCTAGACTTAGGATAGATTAAAGCCCCTGGGATTCAGCGAGTGCGAAAGTTTGTATTTTTGGAACTTCTCTAATTTAAAATTCTAATTTTTCATAATTACTTAAATGGATGGACTTAGTTTATAAACTGTTTTAAATGTCTGCTTTAATAAAATGTGTAGGAAAAGTAACACCGAATTTATAGATTGTCCCACCACTAAACAAAGTAAATAATATCCAACACGTGGCATCGGTGCGAAATTCACATATCTCAAAAATATTCATTTATACGTAATGAATATTTTTGTAATAATTTTAATAACCTGCATAACTAAAAAAGGTTTCCTTACAATGTTTTCCTTCACCACACAGAATGTGGTCTACATATAAGCCAACTGGAGATGTATGGTAGAATGGAGTTAGGAGAAATAAATAAATTTTTCCATTATTTATAACTTCGCTGTCCAATTTTGCAAGGTTATATCCCCATTGTAATTATTCACCTTGAGATTAAAAAAAAATATTTATTATTTAAAAAGAATATGTGTAAAGAAATTTCGTTGACAGGAGTTTTATATAGTTAGTTCTATACATGTAAGTTATTTTATTTTATTAGGAAAACCAACAGGTATTACATAAATTAGTTAAAAGATATATAATAATACATACAAAAAAGCCAATTACAAGTTTTCACTTATAAAGTTAACAGTTATACAATTTTATTTATTACTATATAAACAAAATAAAATAAAATTAAATTAATGTGATAATATTTAGGTATGTAATTTACGCAGACAAGTACGAGGACAGCTTCAAAAATAAAACATGTTGTAAAAACTGAAAACTACAATTTTCAACTATTATTATATAAATTACAATAAAAAAAATATTTATACGACCATGTTATCAAGCAAAAAAAAAATACTAGCTATAGTTGTATTGGCTACCACTGTGGACGTATTAAATGGATCTATATCTGGTTCATTATTTATAAATGTTACAGTTCTTATCATGAAGGAATTAGTTCTATACTTTGCATTCTAGGAATTTATAATGCTTTACGTTTTCTTTTGTCTGGTAGTGTGACATTTAAATAGACATTAGATAATAATTCGGACGAATATATGGAACCATTCACGATCTTTAGATAAAAACAGATATCATTAACATTACGCCGAATAGATAGTGGAATAAAATGGTAATGGTAAATAAGCGCTCGGTAGTCAAGATATTTTAGAAATATTTTTTGGATAGACTCTATACATACTATAAAAGCTTCGTACTTTGGGTTCCAGACCTGTGATGAATATTCTTATATGGGTCTCACATATGAGCAGTAGAGAATTTTAATCGTTTTTAGGTTACTAAAAACTGATAAAATAATATATTATAAAACTTAGAATTTTGTTTGTTTTAAACACAATAATAGATATGTTTTTGTCATAAGTGAGTTTTACGTCCTGAGTAACCCCAAGGAGCTAAGCTTTATATACCCTGTTAAATGGTATACTTTTCAACTAATATCCGCTATCAAAGGTATTATTTTTTTTTTGTAAATGATACGAGAAAGCATGGCACATTTAACTCTAGCTTGTTTTTACTACAGTATGTTATAAATCTATCAAGCTCTGCCTGAAGTTATGTATGCTACATTTCTGATGACTTTTAATAACTTCATATCATCAGCATATAAAAATATTTTATTAATGAAGACATTTTTCAATGTCTTTCACGAATGAAATAAAAATCAGAAGTTCAGAATGCACTTGTGTCATACCTGATGGAATAGGTAACCAATAAAACCAAAAAGATTCACTGTAATCCGTCTCAAAGCTGGCTCTGAGTTGCGAATCTTGAATATTGTGCCAATTGACTAAATTTCCATCATCTGAATTATCGTCTGATATCTGTATCTGCATTTACATTTTCTGCAGGTTAAAAGCCACGACGCTAGGCAAACATTTATTATCATTTTCTCTCTCCAACTCCTATATTATTTAGGTCAGCTTCTACACATTCCTCAAGCGTAATTTAAAATATTTAAACCAAAACATGACAGTAATTGATATAACTACCAATCCTTATAAAATACATGTCTTTTATTTTTATTTAGCTAACTAAAAATCAAACCATAAATAATTATATACCTAAAACGTAACATAAAATAGTTTAGTAACAATGTTCATATGAAACACTATTTTTTTATTATTGTAACTGCATACAAAGTTACCTTTATAAACACTGAATGAGATAATCGCAGGAATTCGATTAAATAATAACTTTTTAAATTTCGAATTAGATGGTAATTTAAAAAAATTAAACGGTGTTATAAAACCTAGTCGGATTATATTGGTCGGAATATAAAAGTTAGTGGTCGGAATCAATAAACTGCAGTAAAGGCAACTTGAAAAATGAATCCATCATTTTGCATTTAACAAGCGTTTTTAGCGAAACAGCAACTGATCGTTTCTTTGTTACGAGCAGAAGAGTGGCCCTCACGGCTCGCTTTGTTTTACGACGGAGCCTATAAGCTAGCTTTATACGATAAAACAAGTGAAGTACACGGATGAAGGATTTACCGATCGTCTAACACTAGTGATTTCGAGAATTATCTTGTACGTCGTACAGATTTATAAAAAAAAAAAAAACATATATCATCACTATCAACCTGTAAAGAGGTAATTGCATAACAGTTTTGATATTATATAAAAGACATAAGACATAATACATTCTTTATTTGTTCAAACATGGTATACATACATACCATGCATGCAAGTAATTTAATACAAAAATAAGTCTAACATGTTCGGCCACATAACGCGGCATACAAATTTACATTACAAATGGCGCGCCATCGCCACGAGATTTAACTGCAAATAATATTTAATATAGAATAAAGGCACGACTACCGTACTATTAGACAGATAATACATTTATTTTAAGGTAAGCGATCACGACCCCCATAGACACACGCAACATCGCGAGTGAGTTGTTAATCTGGGAAGTTGGATAAAATGGGTTTATTGGATAGGATAGGGTCGAGATTGAGGATTTGGAGGTGAAAGGAGTGAGAAAAGAGAAAGGTAGACATGACCATCGGGCAACCCAAAAGTCATGCATCATTTTATGCAGACATTATAAAGGGCGGCAGTACCTCCGCGGACGGAATGATACCCCCGTCCTTTATAAAGTCGGCATTAAAAGTGCAGCAAAAGCTGTTTTCAAAGACATTATGCTCTACCGCCTCGAGTGTAGACATGAAGGGTAGATATTTAATTTTTAAATTTTCGTCCAGTAAAACCATTAACCTGCTGACATAATAATAGCTAAAACATAATTCTCTCAATTTATCTTTGGAGCATCTCAAAACGATTAGGTTACCTAATTTAGCTCCGACCATTAACACTGTCAGCGAAATATACATGATGCGATCAAAGCAGCTGGTATAAATTTTAAGCTAGTGTTTCGTCTACTCTCTGTAAGTAGAAAAAAATCTAGATCTAGACTGTAAATATTTTCTACAGACGACTCCAAACGCCTTAGAAACGAATGTCCAGTTTTTCAACATTTTTTTCAATTATTTTGATTTAAATAAGAAATTTTCGGACTCGAATTCATGAAAATTGTAAGGGGCTATCCTTTCGAATAACAAGTTTATTTTCTAAGAAAATGACAAAAACCGACATCAAATGCCTTGAAGTGTACTTTAGCCATATATCTTCTCCGTTATATTTAAAAAAAACCAAGTACTAATTCTATTTTCATAAAAAATTTGCAGGACCATTCCGGAAGTGCGAACATTCCTAAATTTTGTTATTTTTATTAAACAAAAAAACCAATGAACCGATCTTTCTTTGAAATTTTGTGGGGTTATTTGCAATGAATTTTCGATATTTATGGGACCATTTCGGAAGAATACCCTAAAAGATGAAAAAGGAATTTTTAAAATCGGTACATAAATTCCAGAGAAATCCGCTAACACACATAATGTAGTCGTTTTGACAATTTCCTTCTTTTTTGATGTCGATAGAAAATAGAATAAGCTCTAAAAACCATGTTAACCTTGGAAGCCGACAGATCAAACTAGGCATTGATACTTTAACTTACGGTCTGTGATTGTTTCGAAACTGAAGCGGTTAGAGGCGCCCTGGAACGCGGATGTATTCTCCAGGGATAATAGTGGCGCAGCATTCGAGCTATCCAGACGCTCGTGGAAACATTCGCGAGCTCTTTACGACGGCAGAGTAAAACGGTGACAAATCTTCAGTTGACGTAACTATGCGAGGAATTCCTTAATATTATGCTTCAAGACGTTAATGTTTATGGTGTTTTAAGATCGCTTAGTACTGCCGATATGACATTGCAACTTATATAGATATGTCATATATTAGCAGAGACATACATAAGGTATTTGTTTAACGACTTAGATAGGCTAATAAATCATATAAGTAGATTTAATTTATTTTGTTTAAGAGGTGGTAGAGTATAACATCTTTTCACAGCTTTTGCTGCACTTCTACGGCTACACTCGCCCGAAGAAGTACCACCGTCCTTTGTAAAGTCGGCATAAAATAACACGTATGTATGAGTTTTGGGGAGGCCGGATGGCCATGTCCAGCTTTTTCTTTTCCTATTCCTTTCCCCTCCCAATCCTTAATCCAATCGCGACCCCATCCTTTACAATTTCCCAGGTTGGCAACGCACTTGCGACTCTTAGGTTGTCGGGTGTGTCTATTGGCGACGGGATCGCTTACCATCAGGTGAACCGTCTGCTCGTTTGTCTTCCTTTCAATAAAAATAAGAAGACTTATTATATTAACTCTTACAGAAATTCATTTCATAAAGGAGATATATGTATGCATATACTGGCGAGTCACCTTCAATGTTCAAGAACGGTATATGCAGGGATCATATATAAAGAAATATTATTACAAATAAACATTGATTTACCACGAAGTCAACGTAATCTATAGTTAAAAAAAATATTGCATAAATCATATTCAACCTAGCGGACACGGCGTAACCGGAATGACGGTGAGGTCGATGACCTGCGGCGTGCTCCGCTGGGTAAGCATCGCGTTGTACCGCCACACTATTAATTTATTGGAAAATTTCGACTAAACCTATGCACCTATTTTTATTAAATAAATATGATGGCAATCGAGTACCCAGTGCTTTCCTTTAACATCGAAGGTGGCTCAGCAATCACGCTGACTCATCAAAAATAGTTTCTATCGCATCCTACATCTATGACAGATTACGTAAACGTCATGTAGATAAAGCAAAGTTTATGCTTTAAATTAAATCTAGAATAAAATCCATAAAGCATAATATCATAATAAGGAAATAATTACTACAGCATTTGATCTTAATGCATGAGATTTTTCGGTGCCACTTTGTCCTTTGAATCTGATTTATGCAAGAAAAATAAACGCCCGTTTTTATTCACGCTAAGACAACTTTAAAAACATTTCACCTCACAAAACTGCATTATTTTTAAACAATAACAGGAAAGACTGAAATCAAAAGTGTGTTGTGGCATACCAAACAATTTTCAATTATTATTTCTTCACGCCTGTCGTCGCTTTACGGCAGACTACGGTATGGCGTACGAACTGTAGACGCTTTTCAAACATGAAAATAAACAAGAAGCTGATCTCATATCCCCCATGCGGAACTGGATGTTAAGAATACAAGCGCGTGCCACTTGCTTCGTGTACCGGTCGTAGAACTGTAGCTATTATTTATTTTAACTGGATAAACTTTTCATAATCCTAGATTCCTTGTCAAAAACTAGGTAGACTGCGATCAAATAGCTTTTCTTAATAATTGAATAATTCTTTATTTTCACTAATGAAAAAATCTGATAAATTATTCTTTATTGTACACAAAATTTAAAACAATGAACACAGAAACACAGGACACATGAAAATAATGTGTAATGGCGTTCTTAACCCCAAAAAGAGTTTTCTACCCGCAAACCCCTAAAAAACTATCGAAAGGTAATTTTGGTAGATGCATGCATGGGCGTATGTAGGGTTATTTTCCAGGGGCCTTAGCCCCTACACCCAAGCCTAAAATTTGAAGTCAGTAATTCAATATCCTGGTGTGGGCACTAGGCCATACCGGGGTAGGCACGGCCCACCCAGCCCCCCTCTATATACTCCCACGGGTAGGTGTACAAACTAAAGCTAAGAAAGTACAAGATCTATGATACCTATAATTATAATGTTTTAATTATATATGATAATGACCGTCTCTGTAGCGTTGTGGCAAGGAGCGCTTACTTTACAAACCGGAGAGCATGGGTTCGAATCCTGCGGAGAGGACGAATTTGTGTTGTTCCTTCTTGGCTGGTTTAGAGCAATGCAGCTTGCGCCGAGGAGACGGTGCGACACGCACTGGAGAAGTGTCCAGCCTGGGAGGAGCAGCACCGAGAGCTAAGAACTATCGTTAAAGGATATGAATTGAAATATCCAGACAACTAATCCATCCTTCGAATACAGTTTATCCCTTTGGGTTGCGGAAGTCAGAGGCACTGAGTAAAAACTGAAATTCAATTAATATTTGATTGGATTAGAAGGCCAAGATATTTGGGAATATGGCTAGAAGGATGAATGTAAATTAAATAACTTGCTTCATAATATAATTAATTTTCCTTCATAATATATTACGTTTATTAATAGTATCCATGGCCTTTGTGGCCTGTCTGCCCGATGGATACTTATTACCTTAAACCCTTGCAATGATTTATATCATGCAATCTGTCACCATGTTTGAAATTAAATTAAGTGCATCCACGAAAATCGGCAGCCATTTAAAAATAGCGATTGCATCAAGTGCGTTGTATTTTAAACGTGCAACGAGGCTGCGTGCGCGCGGGACGTTTGATTAAAACAATGTACGCTCGAGCGCTGACTGATTTTTGGTTGGATACGAGTTTCGTAGCCTGGGTTCGATTTCGAGTTAAATATTGAGCCATTAGTAATAGTAAGCTATAAAGCTTTTTAAGAAAAATAGACCTGTCTGCAACTGTCTGAGAATAAACCTTGCTAAAAGATTAAACGATTATTTCGCATATTAACATCCTTAGGAATATAAGAATCCAGCTATGACCCAAATTATACCTATAATTTTATTATTACATTATAGCTAAGAATCGAGGAAGGATCAAATCTTTGTGTATAATGTTAAAAAATATAAAATATATAAAGTAAAACATCGTGAGTAAACATATAAGTGTATATAAGTGAGTATGCATATCTAAGAAATAATATTTCTGAGATGTGTGAAGTTAGCCAATCCGCACTGGACTAGGTAGACTTATGCCTTATACCCTCTTGTCTAGGGGAGACCTTTGCCCAACAGTGTGACAGTTTAAAATATGTCACATTGTTATTATCTTTCTATAGACTCTAAAGGAACTTAATACATAATATAAAAACTTGTTTGTTTATTTGTTGCAATTTCAAATTTGGTATATTCAACTATCATGTTGCATGTTACATTCCGTATCACGAGAAAAATAGAGCCGTCACGTCTCGACGTGTAATGGCTGGCAGATGTGAAACGTCGAAATTATTTTGTACAATTGAATAAAAAAGATAATTATTAATATAATTAATTATTTAACAATTATTAAATATAATAGCTTAGCCACGTCTCGCACACTATTACGTATAGTAAATACCTATCAATTATTCCATGATATAGCGTGGCCATGCCTCGCCACGGCCTGTATCGCCACGCCAACAATCACGGTTACCCTAGCCGATAGATGTTTCTCTTAACAAAATAACATTGTTGAGAACAGTGCCAGTGAAACCACGGTCGAAGTGTAGTTTATGATAAACCATCATCCATCACAACATTTTAAATTAGATTCAAACCGTATATCAATTAAATTAAATTCAGTTTAATTAGACCGCGTCGAGTGCAAACACGTTTATTCATCGTATGCATATGAATATAAATAGTTGAGAGGAAATGCTGAACGCTTGAATGCCATTTAATCACTACATGTCCTGTGCAGCTGGCACAGTTTGTTAAATACGCGAAATAAATTAATTTATACGTATAGGAGACTTCTACTGACTCACCACTATACCTGAAATGTTCAATTAAATTTCTGGATAGTTATTCATTTCGCGATGTAAGCTTTCCATAAAAAGTCGAGTGTAACCGCTGGAAAAAGCTAGTACATTAGTTTATCAGAACTGTAAAGCGGCTGAAAAAGTCTTGTTGATTTTTACGGTTCTTATTATATACGTTCATTGTATGTCCATTCGTTCGTATGTCATAGTCTTCTTCCATGTTCAAGGCTGAGGGTGGTGATCAGTAAGAGAGTTCATTTTAACCAGCGTTCTCCACTCTTTTCTATTTTGGGCCAGGTGGATCGCCTCCTGAAGTTTGAGTCCCATAGCTTTTCGAATAGAGTCTGTCTATTTGGTGGGGTGGCCTCTACTTCTTCTTTCCTCAACGAAGGCGACCATTAGAGTCATAGAGTAGAAAAACAAAAAAAATGGAATTTGAAACAAGTCTGGCTTTTTGTTTGTATGATGTCCATTCTGATCCATTTCTTTTCCTATACCCATTCTAAGTTTGATCTTAACACCCCTAGGTTAGGTTAGCTAGATTACCTAGGTTAGGACACATTTTTTTAAATATGGACGCATTTGGCTTGTTTATCTTACTACCTATACAAATATTATAAATATTAAAATTGTATGATTGTGCGTTTATTACTCTATAACGCAGAAACAGATGAATGGATGAAGATGAAATTTGACATAAAGATAGTTTATCAGCCGGCTTAACACACTGGATGGATTTTGGAAAAATCCAAAAAATAGTCACGCGGGTTAAAACGCAAGGAGCAGCTGGATTACTACAACTATCTTTGGTCCCTCTGCATATAATAAGGACGACGTTTGCAACTGCGGATATGTAAATGTGACCGAATAACGGTAAGTCTGCATAACCGGAAACAAAGGATTTACTTATACCAGCTGTTAAATCGGTTATCCTTGCACGCTTAAATTAAACAATTACAATTTATTATCAATCCGACGCTTCGCGAGTTAATAACACATATTTTAAAGGCGTTAACGCAGAACCTCTTCTATAATAGATCTCGTCGCATTCATCTGCCAACTCGGCCGGGCAGACTACTCTCACACACACAACATATAAATAAAAAAAAACATGTTTTTGCATTTTGTCTGGTGTTTCGAATTCCACGGCATTATTCCAGGTGGCAAGAGAATAGAACATCTTACGTACGGCTTTTGATTTGGGTAATCTGATGGGTTACTAAACATACCTATGTATATCTACTTTATTTGTATAAATTTCGTGACACATATTTACTGGGCTATTCGCTGAGTAATAGTCGCCTGTCTAGCAAACATGACACACACATAAAGTCAAAACTCCATCTAAATGATCAGGGATCCCGTCCAATCACGCACACAATTTTAGAAATAGTCATATATGGGGATATAGCAGGCACCATGGTTCAATAAACCAGGTTTATTACACTATTGTATATGATATATTTGTCCGGAAGGTTGGCGTTTCACGCGAAGTCGGCCCGGTGAAAGTAAAGTGGCGATCGTGCCCCAGTGCGCAGCCACAGCTGTGCCAAAGAATGGACGCAGTGTCAGCTTACGATATCAATTCTATCTTCAAGTTTACGATAGTCGTAAAATAATTTAACAATGATTATATTGTCGAGTCATTTCACCGGCTTCTATTGGCCAGTACGAAATAAGACAAAGTTGCTAACAGTGCTTTTAAAGACAGTCTTCCAAAAATAAATAAATATCATCGAGATTAAAAGAAAATTTTAGATCACACGTAAAGCAGGTAAAGTCTAGAAAGAGGACAATACTTCATATATTCAAACTAATTTTTAATATGTTCATCATAAATCTATGTGAGAGAACTGAAACAAGCTTGTCATCATTCTGAGGATTAAACAATTCTTTTATCGCCCGACGTTTCGAACCCTTTACAGCATCTTATAAACAATATATTTCGGATTTATGCTGTAGCCGCTTTCAGTTCCATTATAAACAATCGTTAGTAAACTTATTATTCGATTAGATATGCAGTCGTTGTAACTTATTGCCGCTATGTATTTTATACTACAATGGACGGTCACTATTTACGCCGCCCTTTTACAATATACCGCCGCCTATTCGATATTGTTTAAGCTATCAAATAATAAATAAATTTTACTGTAACCCTATTTACATTTTCGAGCATGCCTGTCCAATGGACAACATTCTGAGAAATCTAAATGAAGTCTAATGAAGTGTCCCCCAACATTCTGAGAAATCTAAATGAAGGGTAAGTATCATTAATCAATATCCAGATATTGTTTTCGACATTACTTCTAGAATATCTAGGACAGTAATACCAACCTGTTCATCCTCCGACACGTTAGCCGTGAATTTCTCAGGGCCGGAATCGCTGTCGCTGTCGGAGCCGAAGTCGTGGCGAGCCGTATGCCTCGCGGGCGGCTGGAACTTGCTCATGGCCGCGCGCAACGCCTCGTCCTCCGACCCTGGGGAGCTTTCCACTTCTCGGCCCTCCACCGCGACGCTCTCGTCGAACATCACTTGACAATCGAAACGCGGGCTTGAAGCTCCGACAGACGTCTGACAGTGTTTGTCACTGGTTGCCATGGCAACGCGGAACGCGACGCGACGACGCCACACCACGCCGCAGATATGAAGCCCACTCTGTTAAGTGTTTTACTGGGAGCACTCCCTATTCCCTGGCACAGCTTGGCACTGTCACACGTGTAGACGTGTGGACATGCCATTGTCGCTCACACTATGCCATTAGTTGAAACTGTTTAATTCAACGCAGACTTAAACTCGTCCCGTCATACAAACATCGTGTATAGTCAGGCATCAGCTTCATGCCCCAGCGTATCTTTTGATCTATTTAAGGATAGGTGTTTACGTTTCCTCAAAAATGGGACGCAGGAAACGGGAATTTCCGCGTTCTGTTTCAGGTTTCGGCAAACTGGAAACGTCCGTGAAGATTGAAACCCCCTAATAATATAACACCACCAATAAATGCAAACGTTGTAATTTAAATACTTCTATCTGCTTAATTTTTGACAATCAAGTAATAAAATACTAGTGATAAGTAATAATTCAAATTACACATTGAAAAAAATATTTCAATACTTGGATATATTGGAGAGAATTTTGGAGTTCATGGTCATCTTCAATTTTGTAAGATTTATTTGTTAATTTATAAATATCTGCCACAAATTTGCGACGTAACATAATTTGCTGGACACTTCTATGCAGATGCAAAATTAAATTGAAATAGGCAGTTGTACTAAAATAACTTAATATATTTTAGAGCGTAGATACATGACAATAAAATGCTATTTTGCTTAAAAAGTAAACATACTCCAAGTTTATCCATTAAAAAAACGTAGGTTTTAACTATACTAATTTTAACATATATTTAAACATTGTGTTAACAAAGTCTACGAGCGACTTTGTTTACTAATAAAAATTACCTTGTTGGTACTATTTGTCTGCAGTTAATAAATAAAAGAACATTCTGCATAAATCAAAAATAGGTTTATTACATTCATTACATCAACATATTGATCGACGCACTATACAAAATTAAATAATCCAACTTTAAAATATTCAATACTATAATATTTCATATATATTTTCTTCAAGTCTTATGGTTCTAGTGCATAATAATGTTAAAAGTCAAACGTCTAAAAATTAGTTACATAGAATAAAAAATTAACGTGCATTAGTTTGTTTTTATTAATATATTTAAGAGATCTATTAAAACATTTGGAACAACATTAGGAAAATATACGTATTTAGGAAAATTCATTACAAAAATATAAACTCGGCATAAAAGATTCGAAAAATACAATAGTTAAATTCAGAATAAATTTTCTGATATACAATCCTAAGTTCGAAAATCCTACACTAAAAATTCGATGTAAGATACAATCACACTACTTATGACCAGGATAACATAAATAGTGCAAAAAAGGAACGGTTGTAGATTTCTAAATTAGTTGTTATTTTGATATTTTGACAATTGGATTAAATTACAGACAGTAAAGTGAAATAAAAATGAAGTTTTTATACCTGTGATATGAAATCGCATTGCGATATATTTATATTCATAAATTTATCGTAATTTTACCACCCATGCGGTGAAATGCGTACTCCGATCCAAAATATAGGATTCATCAGAAAATATCATATTTACCCATTCAATTAAATTACCTACAATAAGATTAGGTGATAATAAAATTTGTCTCCTGCTTTGTGACATTTATAGGTATAAGAATTAAGTCTTACATAATTAAAAACAATTTAAAATGTGATTGACAATATCAGGTTAAACTATAAAGGTAAAACGATACGAGTAGATAATTTGCTTTCCACTCCGAATTTGAGACGATTACATACAGTCTATTTAACAATATACGCAGTCTATCTACGAAACAAAATTTTGGCACATTATGCAAGAGGTATATTAACTTAGTGCAACTTATCTTTTGATAAGCGCAAAAGTAGGCCAAAACAGGTCACAGTTCTACACGTATTTTGTTTCGACTTGCGTTGAAACTGGTTCAGCCGACTTTGTTAATGAGTTCGTCGCAGATGGCCGTCAACTCTTCGTTGGCCTTCGTCTTTTGCGCCAGCGTATCCTCGAGGGACGTAATGTGCAGTTCCTTCCTCTTTATCATCGCATTTAACTTAACAACCTCCGCATTGTGAGCTCTGTTAATCCTCTCTAACTCTTGATTTGCTTGATTCAACTTAGATGTGGCGTGTTGTTTCAGCAGTTCATAGTTGTTCTGCATCTTTAACAGACTTTCTTCGAATTCTTTGATCGATTTTTTGTATGTATCCTCGTTCGATTTACAGGCAAGTATGATCTGTTTGCTTTTTTCATATTTACTGTGCAGGTCGTTAAAGGAGTATTCCATGCTCGCTAAATGAGCGGTCTGCTCGTCTCTCTCCTTGACAAGCCGCATACGTTCTTCTGCATGTCTCTTCTTATCTTGCTCAGTCTCCGCTATCAAACTAGCGATCGTTCTCTCATATTCTTCTACAACCGAAGCCATGTTCCTATTTATGTTCGTTTTTTCAACAAGACGTTCATTTAGTTCGTTGACCTTCCTCAATCTTTGCTCACTTTCTGACTGTAAGCTTTTTACATGTGTTTCTAATGTAGATAATCTTTCTTTCAACTCCTTACTTTCCATTCTTAAATTGTTCACGTGTATTTCCTTTTCAGCCAACAATTCTCGTAGCTGAGTAAGATCGGTTTCATTTGGTTCCATTCGAAACTGTCTGGTTGGTGTTTCGTTGTTCAACGTGGAATTGTGTCCACTAAGAGAGAGAAGTCTATCAATAACAGCTATGGCCGGGGATGTGAATGTAAGAGAGCGTCGGTTTGCTCTTGGTGGAGACGCAACAGGCTTACTTCTAGGAGAAATGATTGAGTTTACAGCTGGGTTAACAACCATCATTGGTTTAGAAACTGAAGTATTAGGATCTTCGATGGTGTTCTCAAGTGTGCTATTGACTTCTGTAGTAGCATTTAAATTTAATGTTCTGGTCGACGTTTTATCACAATAAGTAAGATCAAATGTAGGTGCTTTCGAAGCCCGTTTAGGAGTGCTTTGTCTTTTTTGAACCTTATTAAGGGCTGCTAATACACCGTCAGATGACATTCTTTTAGCAAAAAGTGGATCGAACTTTAAAAATAAACTTTCCTTACCGCTGTCAACGACCATATTACTCTTGTTTTGATTTAAAAGGAACTCAAAGGCTTCAGCATCAATAAACATTTCTCCATTATCGACATTGTCATCAGTTCCTTGTGGCAGCATATCATTAAAATTCATCATATCATCACTGTCAGCAACGATGTCAGATATTTTATCATCATCATTCAATTCGTCTGCTTCATAGAATGGACCTTCCACAGTATCCTCATCCTCGGTATTAACTTCACGAACTGTTGCATCCTCAGTCCCTTTTGATGACGAGCTTGCAACAGAGGAGTCGTAATCAGCCTTAGTGCCCGCATTTAATTTTGCAACATCGCTTATAATGTTATCTTGAGGATTAACTAACTTCGAACTAGGCTCATTATAATTAGAACGTACTACTAAAGTAGGTGAACATGGTTCTAATACAGGAGATGGCGTTCGGCAAATCTTTGATTTTGTAACAAATGGACTAAAATTCATATCTGTAGACATTTCGGGTAGGTTAAAAACGTTTTTCGCCTCACGTTTATCAACTGCCATTATAGTTGAATTGCTAAGATTGGATGTAAATTCAGCTTCACGTGATGAAGTTTCTATTTGCTTACAGTGCACCTCTGATTTATGGACGTTTTCATTATTTGTTACTCCATCAATATAGTGCGTCTCCTCAGTTTGACACGGCGGCAGTTCAGAGGTTTCAACAAAACTCTTTTCTGGAGTGGTAGAAGAAAAGTTCTCTGTTACCTGTATCTGTAGATTATCACAAGTAGCACTGGCAACTTCGACCACAGTTATCATTTCTTTAGACGTAGTCGTACAATCTACGGCTTCACTAAATGTTGAATTTATTTTGTTCTTTTCCTTGACTGATTTTAGTTGCCTTTTCACGGGCATCGATTTTCGTCTTTGAATATCTTTTTTGGTGCTGTTTGTAGGCTTCGCTTTGGTAATTCCTTTCTCGTTTGATCCAGTGCAGTCTTCCGGTGGCGGTGATGATCGTATTCTTATTTTTGTAGCAAATGGATCGTCTATTTCATCAAAGTTAAAATTATATCCTTTAGAAGATATAACTGGTGATAGAGGTGGCGATTCTTGGCCTTTTATTTCCATCGTTAAACAATCACCAAGTTCAATATTATTATTACCTGATTTCTCATTTAAACTTTCTGGCTCTACTTTATCACTTCCATTTTGGAATAAGACTTTTGAAGTTCTCAATGACGTGTCCATCAGTTTTGCTACTTTTTTAATTTGGCCATTTTCAATTTCACAGTCTGTATTATCCAACAAAACTTTTTCATCTATTACTTCAGGTTTTAGGAATTCATTTTCAGATCGTGAACTGCTACGTTCTGGTAAAAATACTGCTTCAGTGTTTTCTTCTGACTTTATGTGCATTTGATTCGTCATTTGACTCAAAAAGAAATTATCCTCTTTTTGATCGTCAGCAACATAAGTTGCATTGAATACAGCAGAGTCGTTTAGTTTTGAATGAGATACAGTTACGTTTTGTTTCTTTATGGCACATTCTCCAGTTTCATCTACTTCAAGTTCACATTCATCGATCTTTTCTTTAATTTCTTTATTTTCGTTCATATCTTCCTTGTATGTGTCCCTTTTTAAGGTTCCATTAGGACCTTTATTAGAATTGATTTGATTAATATTAGAGTTACTGACGTTTTCTTCTTGTGGATTTAAAGTACCCTTTCCAGTTTCATTAAAGACAAGACTATCGTGGTAATTGGTGTTTAATATTTCATTTTCCCCTGGATAAATATTTAATACATTTGTTTTAAAGTCACATTCACCCCTGCTTCCTTCAATTTCTTTATTTTCAGTAAAGTCTTCCTGACCTATGCCCATATTAAAGGTTGCATTAGAAGTTTTATCAGTATTGATTGGATCAATGTTTAAGCCAATGATGTTTTCTTTTTGTGAATTTAAAGTACCCTCCTCTCCAGTTTTATTAACGACAAGACTATCGTGGTTATCGGTGTTTAATATTTCATTTTCTCCTGGACAAATATTTAATACATTTGTTTTAAAGTCACATTCACCCCTGCTCCCTTCAATTTCTTTACTTTTAGTAAAGTCTTCCTGACCTATGCTCATATTAAAGGTTGCATCAGAAGTTTTATCAGTATTGATTGAATCAATGTTTAAGCCAATGACGTTTTCTTTTTGTAGATTTAAAGTACCCTCCTCTCCAGTTTCATTAACGACAACACTATCGTGGTTATTGGTGTTTAATATTTCATTTTCTCCTGGACAAAGATTCAATACATTTGTTTTAAAGTCACATTCACCCCTACTTCCTTCAATTTCTTTACTTTCATTAATGTCTTCCTGATCTGTGCCCATATTAAAGGTTGCATTAGAAGTTTTATCAGAATTGATTTGATCAATGTTTATGTCAATGACGTTTTCTTCTTGTGACTTTAAAGTACCCTCCTCTCCAGTTTCATAAACGACAACACCATCGCGGTTATTGCTGTTCAATATATCATTTTCTTGTGGATAAATATTCAACACATTTGTTTTAAAGTCCCATTCACCCCTGCTTCCTCCAATTTCTTTAATTTCAGTAATGTCTTCCTGATCTGTGCCCATATTAATGGTTCCACTAGAAGTTTTATCAGAATTGATTTGATCAATGTTTAAGTCAATGATGTTTTCTTTTTGTGAATTGAAAGTGCCCCCTTCAGTTTCATTTTCGACAACACTAACGCGGTTATTTATGTTTAACATTTCATTTTCTTGTTGACAAATATTCATTAAACTTGTCTGTATTTCACATTCACCAGTCGTTACTTCAATTTCTTTACTTTCACTAATGTCTTCTTGATCTATGCTCATATTAAAGGTTGCGTTAGAATCGACATAAGAAATTATATGATCGTCAATTTTTGAGTTACTGGCAATAACATTTTGTACATTTAAATTACTTTCTCTAGTTTCACTAAAGACTGGACTATTGTGATTATCACTGTCTAGTACCTTATTTTCCTGATTTATATTCACTGCATCTATTTTATGTTCACACTCATATACGGTTCCTTCATTTTCTTTATATCCATATTCTTCTTTCTGACACATGCTAACATTAGACGTCGTTAAAGTGACATTAGGAATGCTTTGTTCATCGAGCACAGAGCTACAAACAGTTATACTTTCATTGGTTTGTTTATTTTCAATTTCGTTTTTCTGGACTATACTCACATTAAATGTTGCATTAGTAGTGACATTGGAAATTACATGGTCAACGAGTTCTGTATTAAAGTCCGATTCATTTGCGATTACATTATTAAGGTTACTGTTTTCTATTATTTTATTTTCTGTATCATTGATATGAATATGCGATATGTTTGCGTCGTGGTTATTTTCATGTGTTTTATTATTCATTATATTACTTTTGAAAAGATCTTCCTGTTCTAAACTTCTATTGAATGTTTCATTTGCTGGTGCTATTTGCATACTTAATTCATTAATATTCTGATTAAAAGCATTTTCACTGTCTATTGTTTTAGTAATACAATTTTCTTCTGTTGTATTTATTATCTCTTTCGAGAGAGTTTCTTCATTTTCTTCTTTTGTTAAATTTCGTTCTTCTGTGTCAATAACTTCTTTTGTTTCTTTACTTTCTTCTTTAGTAAAATGTTCTAATTTATTAGTGCTATCGATATCAAACATTTCCTTGCCTATAGTAATAATTTCGACATTTTCCATTATTTTACAAGTCTTTTCAACATCTAATATAGTGTTATCTTTCAACACGTCAGCGTTATGATGTTTCAATGGAATTTGACTTTCTGATAAGGTTTCCACATCTTGAGATTCCTGGATTTTTTGAGGAACTTTTATATTAATCTCAAAACTTTTATTTACTTGTTGCATGAACATGCTTGGACCATCGATTGCAATATTTTCAGGAGCTGTTGTAGAATCTTCTGTTGCTAATAGGTACACTTGATTGTTTTCGAAATTTGACTCAATTTTATTTGAACTGCACTTTTTCACATCATTATTAATGGAACAAAATGTATTATTGCTTCCTAAATAATTTGCTAATTTTTCATAATTTTTCTCTTCAAAAATATATGTACTTTCATGTTCTTGTTCAAGGCTTTCCACACTCTGCAAGTTTGTGCTTTTGTTTCTCACAATTTCATTTTGATGTTCTGTAATGGCTGATTGATTATCTTGTGCCAATATATTATTATCTCTTTGATTTAGATTCAGATCACATTCCATTTTATTTTCAACAAAGATTGCCTCTGTATGATTTCCATTATTTGGTTCTAAATAATGCATCATAATTTTGGTACTTGTTGCTAAATCTAACTCTCCATTATCTAAATTACTATCTATTTCATTTTTGGTCTGAAATGTCAGATTATCATTTGATTCTATTATTTGTATCTTTTCTTTTGTGTTTATACATTGGGTATTTTCAATACCTTGATTATTTTTTTCTTGATCTATTTTCTTTACTATAGTATCATTATTATCTATACAATCTAAATCTAATTCTTTTGTTTCCTTATTTTCACATGAACAATTCCTATCAATCATAGATGTTTCATTTTGATCAATGCTCATATCCAATTGTTGGTCAGCTTTTAATTCTTGTTGTTTTGTTGTCATTGTTAATGGATCAAAATTTAATACATTTTCTATGTCATCTTCTTCAGGTAAAGGAATATCAGATGGGTGTTTTGCATCAGCTGTAGATTTAGATAAATTATCACAAAGAATGGTACCCGTAAAAGTATGTTCTGTTTCACTATATTGTTTTAATTTATATTCACTATTATTCTCTAAAGAGAACTCATTAGCCATTTCATTTTTATTTTCAGCTAGCAAAACTCCAACCATATTTGATTTCATATCACAAGTTTTTATTACAGAATCTTGAAAAATTTCATGATCATTGCAATCTTCTTTATGAGCAGTGGGTATCTCAATATTATCACATTTGGTCTGTAAGTGTGTTTCAGATTCATTATTAGCGATTGGCTGTTCAATGTTTATTTGCGATATATTCTGGGACTGTTGAAGTGTAATATTTTGACTATTACTACTTTCCATTATTTTGTTATCACTACTAACCTCATTGTTAATAGTGGTTTCACAGTCAACAAATTCACCGTCTGATTCTGCCATTACAGATTCATTTGTATATGTTATATTATTAGCAGATTGAATGTCTATTTTGGCTTTAACATCTGAAAATGAATCACTGTAGGAAATATCCATATGATCAACGGTACTATTGAAGTTTTCTTTCTCCACATTAGAAGACACTGAAGAAGTCTCGCCTGTCTTTGGTATAGATGAAAAAGACTGTGGAAGAAGTAATTTATGTATTGGTATCTTCTCTTCTTTAAATAAAATTGTTGTTTCATC
This sequence comes from Graphium colonna, assembly GCA_025505425.1. NCBI lineage: Eukaryota > Metazoa > Arthropoda > Insecta > Lepidoptera > Papilionidae > Graphium > Graphium colonna. Next base: position 20,188 of record JAOCPS010217178.1, read on the forward strand.
TTTCCATTGTAATTCCCGTTCAAGATCATCATTGAAAACAATACTTTCCTTAAGGGGGCTATTTCTTTGAGAGCTACTAACCTCTCTTTGTTTATTTGAAATTGGTGTGGACGCCATGCCTAGATGAGATTTAGATATTTCTTCAAATAAAACAGACTCCTTCGGGCTGGAAACTTCTTGTTTTGGAGTGACATTAATATCAGCTGGTGGTATAGGGCTCTGGGAAGATCGAAACATATTAAGAACACTCTTTAGGCCTCTCATTATTGGAGAACCACCATCATGCTTTGGAATCTCTTTAGTTGGAGTAGTAGCTTCTGGTGTTTGTGCCACAGATGATGATGTACTCGGCAAGGACATATTGTCATCAAGATAATTTTGTCCACTTGATTTCATAGTTGCATTGTTATCATAGACCTCAGTTGTCTTGTCTAATGAACGAAGTACAGAATTATTTTTATTCTTGTTTACAGATTCAGTAGATAGAACTTGTAAAGGGAGGGATTTTGGCAATTTCATCAAATCATTCCTTGTAATTGTGGAATTTAACGAGCGGGTAAGATTACAGTTTTCATTAACAATTACATTGTTTATATAGTCCTCACTGTCAAAGGTTCTATTATCTAAGCTATTTACTGTTAAGCTTTTAGACATAGGTGAAGAGGCCGGAGTGATGGAATACCTTAGTTTCATATTCAACTCTGAAACATCCAGTTCTTCATATCCTTTTTCGGTGCAGGGAGTACGAGGCAACACATTACTGTGATGCAAACTGTTTTCTTTATTGTCAAAATCACTATCAACATCAATGTCCATTGGCTCAATTTGAGCCATTGTAGTAGATTTACGAAACACCACTGTTTATAATCTAAATGTTTATCACTGCTCACCCTGTCTGTTCACCAAAATTATATTTTTCACGGTTTCACAGTTCAATCACGACATGAAAGGTACTAAATATGTTTAATATTGTTTTGTTTCCAAATTGTTGCACTTAAACTTCTAACGCATGTTTCATTAAAACTCACTATGTATGTCATATGAAAACAAAAATATCAGAAGACGCAACTCATTCTGAAATCTATTTTTAACCTTTTTGTACAGCAGGCAAAGCAACGTTCGTTTTATGTAACCCGCGCGCCCGAGGGAATCTTGCCAAAAAGCTGTTGCAAACAAACACAAATACGCCGGACAAGTCAACGTTCCGAGACCGTTTAAAATTAAAATCCGACAAGTTTTTAATATTTTAACTGTCAAATTCAAACTTGCCATAACGCAATACGGTTACGTTTAGAAATTGAAAAAAACTATAATAAATAACGATTGTAATAAGTTCATTATTATTATTATTAACTGTATAGTAATTTATCAAAGACATAAATAACTACACATAAAGTATGATCTATAATATAATGTGAAAATATCCCACAATTGAAATACGAAACAATAAATTTAATTTTAATATTTATGATATCATAAATTTAAATTGTTTTAAAGTATTTTATATCTTAATATTAAATGTATACTATGTACAATTTTGAGGATAAAAACATGAAATAAAAATATCTAATATTGGTTCCAGGTCAAACACTAATATCAAACTGCTATAAATCAGACGGTATTACGTTTATTCGTCGCATTATTTGATTGTTGGTTTTATAGAATTTCACATTGGTATAATTTGTGCTTTATGAGTAGTGTACATAGTATAAGCTAGGCTACTAGCCGCTCCCTGCTGTTTCACCCTCACAGATTTTCTCGGTTTTTGCAACATTTTTCATTTTTACTTTTTGGATCTATTAGTCATAACACGATGTTGTCTAAAGCTTTTTGTGATAAATTATCTTATAATCTGAAACAATTTTTGAATTCGGACTGTAATTTGTCAGATTAGCACTTTCAACCAAACTAACAAAATCTTCAGCCTTAATATATTAGTGCAGCGTATCGATCGACATAATGGCAACATTGTGTTGGTGCTGTCTAATGAAATGTCATTTCATTTCATATTTATAATAAGATTTTTTGCGTGTTCCTTACGTAAATAACTTTTTTTCGTTAGTTTAATACAAAACCGACACAAATTCATAAATAAGCTGTGCTTTAAATTTTGAATTGATTTTAAAGTTTATGGTGAGATAAAATATAATTATAAATTGCTTTTAAATTTAGAGGTTAAGTGAATATATATATAAACAAAATGTAAACTTGTATGATATAATTAACTTGTAAAACCCAATTCATTGGCAAATAAACGTATATTTATTTATTTATATCATTATTTGAATGAAATGCTACATGTTTAATGTAAACCTGGTTACTGGTTTCTTAATTTCACGGATCAGTGGCCTCCTAAATCAAAGCATCTATTAGATGTTCGTTATAATTCCGGTTTTTGCAATACCAATCTCGTAACGTCACAGTCGAGTGTATTATTAAATTGCCCTAAGTATAAGTATATGCAGTGTAGTTGCTAACAATCCGTCACGCAATACATACACATTAGCTATAAATTTTTTTGTCTTATTTTTTAAATTGGTTTCAAAAAGGTGACAGTTACTTATAAAGGTATTATAAAAATTTGTTAAATTAATTAACCTTAATATTTTTATTATACTTTTAAAGTTCATGGTTGTAATTTAATACTTATTAATTTTAGCTAATTTCAAAATGGAAGAAGTTCTTAATTCTGGTATTTTTTTTTATATTTTATAAATATTTGGTTGTGAACTAAATTTAATCATTGATTTTTTATATAGAAAGACTGTTCTTTTATATTGGTCCTGATGATGAATTTTTGTAATTTTTAAACAAATTAAATTACAATGACAAAAGTTTTCAATTGCAGGATGAATTATGGAAAATGGGCATGATATTACAGTGAAAGTACTATTTTTTGCTCAATCAAAGGACTTAGCTGGTGTAAGGGAGGCAAATATACAATTGCCCCAAAGACTTAGTTATCAAAAACTTTTAAAAATTATTACAGAGAACTATAATCTCCAATCCATTAGCAATAATATACTTTTAGCTTTAAATGAGGAGGTTTGCTCTGATGGAGTAGACATAGAGTTAAGACAAAGTGATATAATTGCTGTGATTCCACCATTAAGTGGTGGTTGACATTACAATATTCCTATTAAAAATTCAACATGGATCACTTAAGGTTGACTTTTGATAAGTTGTCTATTGAATCTATAAGTGAATTGGTTGTGGATGATAGTTGTGGAGCAATTTCCGTTTTTATAGGAACTACTAGAGATAATTTTGAAGGTAAAAAGGTCAGTTCATTCAATAAATAATCTGTTATTATTATTGATGTCTTTGTTTGTGAGTGACATGCTATTGGTTAGAGATAATACTTTTTTTAACTGCTAAGGTTGAAGTTATTTACTTTGTTCAATTTATAACTTATTTTATGTGTCAGAATGTCACAGTTACTTATTTTTTAAGTTTATAGTTGTCATTATCTGTACATAAGAATCAAGTCCAAATCAATTCTCTCTTTTCCAATAAACTTAATAAAATTTTTGGAAATGTACAGTAAATTGTATATTTATAAACAATATTATTTAGAAAGTTAAATAAAACCAATATTAGAAATGTTTTTAGCAAACAATTAAAATGAGTTATTCAATAATAAATGCATTTTTTGTAGTAATAATTAAAGTTTTTGGACCTTAGCAATTCTTCACCTCCTTAATTTTGATTATAAAGTTATTTTGATATAAAAAAAACATAAATATTTTTACCGATATGGTCTTACTTTACAAATAAACGGCATATTTTAAATAACCATATACAAAAGTGGAAAAAGTAGTCTGTAAATTGGATAAAGAATTATGAGGATAATTTTTACCAAGATGTGTCCATTGGATATAAAATAATATACTAAAATCTATATTTTAGTCTAATATCTGATAAAAATATTTTTTTTACTGTTCTTCTATGCAGGTGGTTAAATTAGAATATGAGGCATATGAACCAATGGCACTAAAAGCAATGAAAAGTATCTGTGATGAGATCCGAAGTAAATGGCCAGCTGTAAATGGAATAGCTATTTACCATAGGTATGTAAACTATTATACTTACAATATTCTTCTTCTTAATCAATCATCTGCTAGTAATTTTGTTTGTATGGACTTAGAATAAAGGTTAATGGTGTTAAAATATGTCAAAGGAGGTAATAAATTATTTGAGGGCCCAATTTCATTTAAACTTGACCAAAAAATTTATTAATACCTCATATACAAAGGACATTGCCCATTTTTATATGGCATATCTTACCAAGTTGCATCCAGTTCAAACATTTTGTTTGAGACTAGAATTATTATATTAAATCATAATAAAACCAGAATGGTTTCATATCTCGGAAATATGGAATTTGTAAATTCTATTTATCATAAATAGTTTATTTTGCATTTTATATCTCTATGATTGGTTGTGTAAATGTCACGTAGGTTATGTAAAATTCATACTTTTATGCTTTAAATGAAACTACCTGTTTAAAAATTAAATCCATAAAGAATAATATTGTAAAAATTATGGAAATAATCACTATATAATTATGATATTGGTGCAAGAGACTTTTTAGTATCAATTATGAGTATTGTCCTTTCACATTTATTACAATAAGAAGTATTAGTTTAATTTTTTAATTTTAGTCCCTATTTGATATTAATATCCATAAAATAGTTGATTGTTTTTTTTATATATTTATCTAAATGTTTTGTATAAAAACTCTTAATGAAAATAAGTACGACAATAAACAGTATATGTCAAGGATAATGAGAATTAAATAATGACAAAATTACAAAATAAATAATATTTAAATATTTTACAAGTTTAGAATAGTATAACTTAATTAATCTTAATATGTCCTACACCCACTACACCCAAAACCAATAAAACATAAATATATAATGTTTAGTTTATATGAATGAAATGTAGTAACATATTACAAGTTTTCAATGTCTACAACAAAGTTGACATATTATCAGTACAAGAATTAATGTCCATTATTACATCACTGTATGGTTAGCTGATTGTTTTATCAGCTGTGAGAAGTTCAAATAAGTTTATATTGAAATTTTTATAAACGTCTACATGTAATGTTCCTTTAATTTAACACACCCACAACCTGGTTTAAATTAATTATGTTGAATAGTGTCATATCATTATGTGATATGACTACCACATCAATAACTCTTGTAACTTAGTAGTATTAGGCAATATGAAGTATAATTTTAAGTAAATATGTAAATTTAATAGACAAAATATAAATGTCAAACCGCTTTATAAAATTTTTTCAATATACTTAGATCTACTCTTTATTTTTGAATGTGTGGAATCTTTAAAATTCTTTTCTGTTTATATACCCGATATTTTATATTTATACATAAGTGTTCTTTATTCAGTTGTAAGCATGTTTGTTCAGGTGTTCTTAGAACTCCATCATTTACTTACATATGCGTCCTATGAAACTTTCGTAAAAATTGATCTAGTACTTTATTTTTTTAGTATAAAGTATATCTGTAAAAATATATAAACAAAGTTCACATCAAAGGCTTTTAAACTCGGTTTTTTTTTAATTTAAGTTAGTTATTGTTCATTTCTTTATTTGTCAAGTTCATAATCTTTGTGCCGACCTACATTGTTTATCTTGCGCAACCAATGTCACAAAAATATTTCATAATCAGTAAATTGTATTGATAAAGATCATGTTAGTGACATAACATCACATCTTAATAAACTGAAACACTTAAAAGTTTCCAAATATCAAATTGAAATTCTATTCATTGTATATTACATACATATGTATAATATTTTTCCTGAAATTTGATTGATAACTTATTTAAAAGTTATACTAAAGTAATCTTGGTGATTTTCTGCAAAATAAATATTAAATTAAAAAGTAGTCACTCCAATTCTATTGAGCACTAGACGTCTCTATTGACAATCTGATCGTCTCGCAATAGAGGATATACATAATATGAAACCTTTCTAATGTTATGAAATGCGTTAGTTATTTATTTGTTACACTTTTCTGATGTAGCTACTATTCTTAGGTAATAAAAAGGCAATAGTGATCATTCAGAACAACATGATCTAGGGACATGAAAATGACAAATTTCAGATTACTGTGAGCGAAGCCTCCATCAAAAGCTAGTCCTTCTACCGGTTCAATTTCGGTCACGACACTGCGGCCAATCTATTTCACAAGTGTACGCGCAGACACAAGTCCGCTCTGTTCCTTAACTCTTAAATATCCAACACAACCGGAGAGAGATCAGACGCTGGACGCACTTTTTACATGCCCATCCAATGCATGGATCTTCTTTCTTTTCAGGCAATCGGGTGATTAGCCCGCATTGCCCTAATCCAACCAAGAAGCAACAACACAAAGTTATAGTTCCCCCACGGGGTTCGAACTCACAACTTCTTGTTTACAAACCAAGAGCTCTACTAATACTACTACTAAGCTACGGAGGCGGAATATATGACAATTTTATGTATTAAATTAAGCAGGTCTTTGTTAGTTTCACTGAAACTAAAAAAGGTCTAAACCGGTTTTGCCCACTGTTTGTGATAAAATATACCAACATTTTTGCCATCAACAAAATAAGTTACCCATTTCAATATTATTTTATGTATAAAAATCTATGTGATTTTCAGTTATGTAAGTGTTGAAGTATAAATAAATAAATAAATGTTTACTAGGCAACTGATACAGCAAGCGACAGCTTGTTATAAATAAGTTAAAAATTACAAAATACAATATAAGACAATAATTTTATTTTATTTAATCTATGGAATGACCTCAGTCTTGTTTACGTGTCACGATCTAATTCATACATTGTTCTTATCTTACACTAGACGAGTTTTACGAGTCGGATAGAGGGCATTAAGATATTCCACTTCTATAGAGGCAGTCATATAGCTACGCTTTTTCTTTAGACATTTTGGACAGGATTTCTATTTTTAACTGATTTCCAAAAAGATGGGAGGTTTTCAATGCGAAAAATTAAAATATTTTAGGCACGTTCATGAACTTAGTCTCTTATGAACTGTTTTTAAAATTCTTTTTTGTATCTAAATCCTTTAGAAATGGTGCTATATTTTTTTTTTTTTTAAATTGATTCAATATTTTTTTTTTAGATTATTTATTGATAACTCGCAAAGAATTGCTGACAGTATACAACTCTCTAAGGTCTTTTGTGCATATGATTTACAAGTTTTTTTTTCCCATAATATTAATGGAGTCTTTGTCTAGCGAAAACAATCGTGCTTCTAACGATGAGTGAGTGATCACCGAAAAAAGAATATATAAATGAAATTAATGTTCAAGTTTATTTGACATTAGAAGTTTTGTAGGAATTGTAAATCTTGGATTTGTTGTATTTTATTTCCTAGTTTTGTATGTTTGCTAAAAGACAGATTCTCATGAAGTGTAGATTTCCTTAAACAAAATGAGTAGGTTTAATAGTAGAAAGGCATATCTTATGATATTATTCCTGAAATACCTAAAAAATTAAAACGGTTATAGTTTTTGTTTTTACAAAGAGAGACTGCAATTTATCACAATTGCATAATTCCTTATTTCCTCGATGTAGCCACAACACGAATCAACCATTTTTATTAAAAAAGTGGAATTGCAATTGTGAAAATAGTTAAAGAAAATAGCGGCCAAGAGCGTGTCGGGCACGCACATGAAAGGGTTCTGTAACCATCGGTTGGTCCGTCCGATTACTTGACAAAATAAATACCGACAAACTTCTTTTTGCGGTTGACTTTATACATTTTGTTGTGAGTCCGCTATAGTTTTCCTTAAATTAGTTAATCAGAGGTATATAGCACATTTTTTTCTGAATTATTTTAATAATATTTCAAAAGTTAAGGGGTAGGGGGTGCTCTAATTTTATCTTTGTATTAAGATATCTCAAGACAGGAGATTTGAACCACACGGTTTCAAGACAGTTTTAGCTGCGTTTTAAAAGACCGTTCCAACTATATTCCACACGATGGAGTAAGTAATGTTTTTTTTAGATCACTTTTCGTTATATGAAAATGCGTGGAAAAAAAAGTTTTTACATAACTTTAAAAAACGAACTTTTTAATATGCAATTTACATCTCTATACCAATTTTCGTGACAATCGGTGCTGGTTATTTCACGCATTGCGCATGGCCTCGCGTCACCGACACGTCGCAACATCTGTCCAATTGTTACACTACCTTCTTTTCAACCGACTTCAAAAATGAAGGAGGTTCTCAATTCGACTGTATTTTTTTTCATGTATGTTAGCGGACTTCTCCGCAACTTATGAACCGATTTTAAAAATTCGTTTTGTTTTTATTTATAATTATATGATTCTTATGTGGTCCCATATAATTTTTATGAAAATCGGTCGAACAGTTGATTTTTTAAATAATGATAACGGAAAATTTTGTTTCTCGAATGTTCGCTTCTTTTGTGTTCGGTTTTCTGTAGAAAATTATTATTTCATTCATGATTTCGTCAGCTTTATTGCAATTTTATATGTGTTTTATCGTGTGACTGCTCCCAGGGCTTTCACTCGTGTAAATTTCCCGTTTTCGTAACATTATGCTCCGCTTCTATTGGACAAAGCGTGATGTTATATAGCCTTAGGCATTCCTCGATAAATGGACTATCAAACTCTAAAATAATTTTTTTAATTCGTGCCAGTTGATCGTGAGCACCAACCAAAACAACGAACTCTTATATTATTAGGATAGATATGTCACTCTTTATTTTTTTTGTAATCGGGCAATATGTTGCGATTTATTAATGTCAGCAGATAGAATTGTGGTGCTGGAATATCGCCTAGTCTCGAACTTATAGTGCTATCCTTCAGGAACAATATCCTGCAAAGGATATTGTTCCTAAAAGTTTTCAATTTGACTGTATGTTTTTTTTATATGTGTGTTAGCGGAGAAATCCGCTAACACACATATAAAAAAAACATACATTCTTTATTTTTATTTAAAAAGATAGAGTTATAAGATGGTCCTATATGATTTTCATGAATATCCCTTTTAAAAGTTTCTTTTTTAAACCAAATTCGCTGAAATATCTGTTTAATGAACGTTCTAAGGCGTTTGAAGTCTGCGGCGGTCATGCTTGGTGAAGTAGCGGATGCTAAGAGAAAGATCGGGCGCCCACTTCTTCGATACAAAGACTGTGCCAAGCGTCACATTGCGTCCTTTAACATCGCCCATGATGCGTGGGAAAAGCTTGCTGAAAGTAGGAGTCAGTGGGAGGGAACAGACCAAAAAGTGCATTTCTGTTAATGATAGATCCTGGTTCAACAATCTTGCTGAAAAAAGAGACAAGCGAAACTAAGTTAGCACTTGTCTAACTTGCCCCTCCGTTACAAACTTCACGTGTTCTGGTTGCGGGCGATCTTGTCGGTCCTGGAATTGGACTGTACAGTGACACGAAAAAGTGTCTCCCCACTATTTAAATCATTTAAAACAGATGCAAAGCCTATGATAATGATCCGCTTACCAATTACTACTATGATGATACACTTTTAACGATCCAACACATCACTAATCTTTATGAAATTTGGTCGATGTATATATTTTGTGTTTTAAAATTTCAAATAAACAAATGAGCAATCTTGCGTTGAATAATACTAGGTAAGACTGGCAATCTGCTATCCTGACTATCCACCAAAATCTCATGTCACCAATATGACAGATATGACACATTTTCTTTATGAATTACACGCCCTATATGCCATTCTCACGTAGATACTCCATAAAAGATGTGTCTAATAGACTTATTAGACACATCTTTCCAGTGACTTATTTATTAGTAAACAAGCTCCAAAGACGTACATGCTAGATTTTGTCGTAGGTCGCAAGAGATAATATTGGCTATTTTCTCGTGACCTTACACATATTCCTAGTGTCGTCTTAAACGTCACATTAAACATAATGTTATCGCCTATTTACAACGTCTACCGAGTTGACAAACATACTTTTCGTAAATATTTAATGAAGATAAATCTTTCGATGTCTTCCAGCGAGACATTATATTCAATAGAAAATTCAAAAATAAGTATTTTAGTAAATAGCAAATTCTTGACTAATAATATAATATATAATTGCGTCTTTGTATTATTATAAAAGCAAGTGAAGGCGTACCGTTCCCTTGTTTTGCTTGCAATTAACTATTATGTATTTTTTTTTATTTAAAAAACTTGACGTGTTTAAGTTCAGGGGGCTGTGATATACTAAATGAGAGCATTTATGATGTACAAAAAGCTAGATATCAACTAACAGTATCACGAAGAAAAGTAATAATCAAAACATCCTCTAATATCACTTAACTTTGACAATTATGAAATTATTTATTTGTTTTGCAAAGTCAATCTAAAGTGCAGTAAACAAATAAATATCGAACGCGGGAAAAATCATGTCAAAATGGGTGATTGGTGGGTCACCAACAATATTAAAGGAAAGCACTCAGTACTCGAATGCCATCATATTTATGCAATAAAATTAGGGGCATAGTTTTAGCTCAAATTTTCTAATAAATTAATGAAGTGTGGCGGTACAGCGCAGTGCCTACACAGCTGAGCACGCCGCAGGTCATCGACCTCCCCGCCTTTCTGGCCACGCTGTGCCCGCTAAGGTGAACGTGAATTGCGTAATATTTTTTTAACTTTAGATTATGTTTGCTCAGTGGTAAATCAATATTTATTTTTAATAATAATTGAATTCTTCATATTAGATCCCTACATATCACGCTTTTGAATATTGAAGTTGAGTCGACAGTCATCCAGTATAGGAGTGATGATTATAATTTTCTTTAACTATATTCTCTAGTATATAATGTCCGTAAAATAGCAATGCCATAGGATCTTATAATACAAGAAGAAGAATTGTTTGTTTCAAGTTTACCTCTCGGCTGCGCTTTTATTAGTGCAAGCTGCTATACGCCATAATTACCCAAAAGTGACGTACTCGATTAGCATTTCAAGACGGCATAACTCTTTCCTTATTCGTCCCAGACGATGATGCAGCATAGTTTCTAGATTACTGTAGAAACACGTAGAAAACAGCACGAGCACGTAACTTTCATTTAAATTGGAATAAATTAAAAACATGTATAACTCGCCATAACGTGATACGGTTGTCATTCATATTATCTTTTGTACTTCGTTATATTTCTTTTGCAAAATTTATTTATATTCAGAGAAAGCAGCGAACCCGATTTTAAACCATCGTTCATGAAGTAATATTTTTGGTTGTTTTGATTAAAAAAGAATCTGTTGGACCGATATTCTTGGAAATTTTATTGGTACTATGTGTTATAATAAAAAGAGAATAAAAAATGTGTTTATAACATGCAGAGAAATTCGCAAATATACATAAAAACATACAGTCGAATTGAGAACCCTCCTCCTTTTTTGATGTCGGTTGAAAAAACTGTCCGCTAAAAGCAAATATGAACAGTGTAAGAAAATGAGCATGTATATCAGTGGTTACCAAAGTTAGGGCTTGCGCCCCTGGGGACTGAAACTGTCGCAGTCATTCAAGACAGCTGTTTAATTGGGCTCTAGCGCTAAAAATAGGGCATAGGGCATAGTCCACCACGCGGCTCCAGTTCAGATTAACGGACTTTACATATTTTAAAAATATTATTTCTGAAATATATAGGTTTCCTCATTTTTCACCGTAAAGCCAGTAGTGAATTGGCACGTAAAATTGCAATTAGAAAATTAGCAATTTCATAGAGTGACGGCACTTCGGTTTGAACTCAGGTTCGTCTCGTAAACAGAGCTAAAGGCGGGCGTCCGGACACAGCAGTTACTTATTAAGAGCAGCAGACGTTATTAATAACTAGTTTTCGACAGGCTAGGACTGGTCCCGTGTCGCGAGGCCTCGGTAGTCGTGGCAGTGAGTAGTCCACGAAGAGTGGAAGCCATCGCCGCCGCCAGCCACTGCATCGACCGTCTCAAGGCCACCGTCCCCGTGTGGAAACGCGAGCACTACGACGGTGACCACCAGCCGCAATGGAAGGAGAACCCTGAGTGTGCGTGGTCGAAACAGGCTTTGAATAAATCCTCTGTTGCTTTCTACCCCCCCTACACCAGCTACCCTCACTAAGACATAGCTTACAAGACCTTATGATAGATAGCAGTAGCTAACCTTTGTGGCCCTTTTTCTTGCCACAAGGTGATTGGTCTGTCACTTTATTTATATGCTCGGGGACGTTATATTTGGGGAACATATATAAGGAATAAAAATAAAATACTACGACTTTCTATAAAAATATTGTGAGACCATTAGGGAAGTGTACTTTACCAGGTTTAAAAGTACTTTTTTATATCGATTCATAAGTTACGGAGATTGTGCGAATATTCCTAAATTTTATTATAATTATTTAAGAAACAAACTAATGAACCGATTTTTTGTGAAAATTATATCGTAAAATTTCTGAAGAATGCTCTATCGTATAAAAAAAGAAATTATGAAATTGGTTCATAAATGACGGAAATACGTACAAAAATACATAAATTTAATTGTATGTAAAAGAAAAACTACTAAACCGATTTTCCTGAAACTCATAGGACCATTTTGGAAGAATGCCCTATAAGATGAAAAAATAATTTTTAAAATTGTATCATAAATGGCCGAGATATGCGCGACCGCACATAAAAAAAACATTCGAATCGAGAACTTTCCTCCTCTTTGAAGTCGATTAAAAATAAATATTAGTTCACTTCGGCGTAAATATTTAATTACGAAACACAATTTCGTATGTTCCTCCTGGTGGGACGGAAGTCGGAGTTTTGCTCGGGGTCCCTATTTGGTCGAAAACTATGCCCTTAATTTTATTAGATAATGACAATCGAATACCAGTCTCGTATTCTGGGGTTTATTTTAATACACTGCCCGTAAACGCACGTGACACAGTGTGACGTTAAATATGCCTGAAATCTTTTTCCTAAATTGGCATATCACATACCTAAAGAACGTAGTTTCAGGGAAAAGCGTTTTAAAACATAAAACACTTTAGATTTATTATATTAGTATATATTTACACATAGTTTATGACAGACCGATTGCCAATTTGTCGTGTTTCTGATTCATTATGGACAGTAACGACTAAGTATGTTTCATTTTGAACGGATGTTACAAGTAATCTCTAGTAATTATGAGACCATTAATATGTATCCGAGGGTACTGATCTCTATAGTTGAGTTGTCGATTCCTGATCAAAATTTATAATTTTTTTATACATAATTACATCGCCGCAAAAAAAAAACACACCAGTTAACTCCATCACAGTAATTTTGTCAGGAGCACCATAAAAAATTGTCATATTTTTTAAACTGCATACAAAAATAATCAAATTCATCGCATACAGAAACCAGACAGGTTTTCGAACAACTTTCATTAGTGTATTCAATGAATTGTGGTAACATTAAATTTTAAATTGTTGCAAATTATGCCTTTGCGAACTTCACGTTTTTTGACAGAAGTGGAGTTAGCTGGTTTGCGGATTAAGGTATTGATATCAATAAATTTCGCATTGCGAATGAAGATTTTTTTTGCGGCGATGTAATTATGTATAAAAAAATTATAAATTTTGATCAGGAATCGAGAACGCAACTATAGAGATCAGTATCCTCGGATACATATTAATGGTCTCATAATTACTAAAGATTACTTGTTGTAGTCAGCTTTCGCTTCATTTCGTGCACATTACCTTATACATACCGATACCTTTATTCGCAAACCAGCTAACTCCACCTTTGATAATAATGTGGAGTTGACAAAAACATGATTTGCAAAAACTTAAAATCTAATGTTATCAAAATGCTTTTAATAAATAGTCTTTCAAAAATCTGTCTGCTGAATACGGAATGAATTTAATTGATTTTTGTATTTAGATGAGAATATCACAATTTTTATGGGTTTTGATAAAATTACTGAAGTGGAGTTTGGTAGTTTGTGAATTAAGATATCGATATACCGAGTTTATCAAGAAAGACAGTAAAAATAGTTTTCTACCTCGCAAAGCCCGATATCTTCCTAAAATCTAGACATAGATATAGGTTTCTTATTAATAAAAAAACGGAAATTGCACTTTACCGTGGTGATAGTTAGTTATGTAATTTTTTTTTTAATTTAGTAATCCACTTATAGTTAGTAAGCGAAAATGAAATACGCAATTTTGATTTGTTTTTATGTTTTACACTTGAGGTTGTTGCAATTTTAGTAGATAACTTAGTAAATAAGAAATTTCGACCAATGTTATGAATTTAGACGTTTCAGAAACGGTGCGGCATAGCTCGCTGGAAGTACACTATTTTAGAGAAAAATTAATTGTTCTTTTTTTTCGTCGTTTTACAATTCGTTTTTATTTACTTCTGTTTTGCTTTCACTTAGTGTTATGGTTTTATGAATAAATATATATTATTGTTCATGTGTTTTGTTTTTCGGTTGGTCCCACTCGAGCCTGACTCCTGAATGTCCTTTCAGGTCCCCCATCACCACAAAGATCATCACCACCACCAAATTCACCCGACAGACACACAGACAGAAATCTCATTCAAATAAACGTCTCGAACGAAGAGTTGCAACAGCGTATACAGAACTTCATACAGAGAAAGAGAGACCAAGTGAACATCAGCAACGTAGTTGATTTTATACCCGGGTATAGTGAGAGCGAGACGGAAGATACGGAGACGTGTGCGAGAGTGAGAACGCAGTTCGTTAAGAGAAGCGACTCTAAGGGACATCTGAAAAGTAAGTGGCAAAAACCAATCAACAAAACTATACGCATATCGGAAATAAAAAAGAATAAATGTAACAATAAAAGCAAATATTAATTGACTAATGAGTAAACGTAATCGGAAGTTCCGTAATTATTTACGAAACGCGTGTGCACGCTAGCGGCCACGGTGCGAGTCGTGCCGTTGTCGGGTCAATGAACTGCGCCAGCTAGCCATCTGTTCGCTGCCGGCATCGTATCCACGATTCGTCTATTTATTTGAAATTTTCATGTCCATCCAACACATGGAACATCTCAGTTTTCAGGCAAGGCACTTTTTCTGGGTTACGGCAATACAGGCTAATCATCCTAGATTAGCACACTTTGCCCTAACCCAACCAATAAGCTACAAAGTCGTTGTGGATTTGAACCCACGAGCTCGGTCTATGAAACATAAGCCTATACCAATAAGTCGCGGAGGTGGTTAGCTTTGTATACAAATATAAAATGAGGAAACTGTCAGTCCGCAAGGTGCACAACGAGTGGGGTCCGCAAACGCTGAGAGTTCCGGAGGCTGAGGTGGCCATGAAGTCCGAAAGTGACAACCTCCCTGAAGGAGTGGGGGAGCGGTTGAGGACAGTGGAGAAGGCTCTGGGGGTGGCGCCGGTGGGGCGCGACGTGTACCGCAGGCTCAAGGCCGTCGAGGACCGCCTGACGCATCTGCACGCGCTGTCGCCCGAGTACGCGCAGTTCTGGGTCAGTTGAATTCTCTAACACCACTTGTCGCAGATATCTAGCCCGTGGCGGGAAAGGACAATAAAATGTTAGCAAAAAGTCTCATGCATCAAGTTCAAAATTATGTTGTAATTATTTTACATAATTTCTTGCGACATTACTCTTCTTGGCTTTGATTATTAAACAGGGAATTTACTTTAAAGTATGAACTTTACTTTACCTATAGTAGCCGTCACGAAAAGCTATAAAAATATAAAAAAAAAGAACAGGGGTACCCAACATTTGGACTAAAATTTAAAAAACCAAATGTTTGTATGCCATGAGTCGGAAGCGTTCTTGTATTACGAAACCGTATTTGACAGCGCTTCATCGAGATAAATGTTCACTAACG
>JAOCPS010217179.1:0-13855 GCA_025505425.1 Graphium colonna
TGACCGTGAAAAAATGCGTGTGAATGTACCTCTATTGACATTCATTTAATACGTCTAGCTCCAGTAATAGTTCTCTGTACGGCCTGGTTCCCTCTTCCATGTTGACGTAATCATGTAATAAGAGACGATTCCAACTCGAAGGTATTTTGACGCACCACAGCCCAATTTATCATTTTCAGTGTGAATTTGAATCAATTTATATTACTTTAATACTTCTAGTTCCAGTAATAGTTCTCTGTACAGGTGTCCCTAAATCACGATGACATAATCATCTCATATGTGACGATTCCAACTCGAAGGTATTTTGACGCACCCTTGGCCAATGTTACATTTGTAGTGTGAATATGATTCAAATTATTTTAATTTGATACCACAAGCTCCAGTAATAGTTCTAAGTATAGGATGTTCTCTTTCGCATGACGTAATCATCTCATATGTGACGATTCCAACACGAAATTATTTCATTACACCTTATTTTTCCAACTATATGACAGTTTTACTCAGCAAGAACTATCAATACCATGGTATTTGACAGGAGATACTAACAATGTGTAAAAGTGACATTATGTATGTCAATGTTTTCGGTATATACTAGTAACAACTAGCAATCAAGTTGTTAATTCGCGCTACATGACGCTACATGAACGATGTAAAAGCAATAAATTATTCGAGCATGTTTTAACGGAAAAAAAGTAACAACTACGCATTGACGCACAAATTTCGCTTAATTATAGACTAAATAGTAAATCTATTCTATTCTTCCTAGCCTTATTCCTATGTAACTTGGTGTCGGTTTCTAATCCTACCAAATATTACCTAAATTTCACTTTTTACACAAAGCGGCTAGCATGCAACCTCAACAGCCCAAAGGGATATAGTGAACTCAAAGTATAGATTAGTTGTCGGGATATTTGAAGGCACTGACATTCTATAATGACTGTCAAAAGTGTTCTTTACAACTGCGATCTGCTTTTTACACACCCATTCGACGCATGGGTCATCTTACTTTTCGGGCAACAATCAGCCCATATTGCCTTGGCCCCATCAAGAAACAACAATGCAAGGTCATTTCACGTTTGAAATGTCTCACGACGATTTATTTATTTATTTAATCTTTATGCACAAATTAACGTACAGGTGGACTTAATGCTAAAATCATTTTCTACCAGTCGGTACTCAGAAAATCGAGGTAGGTACACACGAAACGCAACAGAAAAGAAAAAGTCTGTAAATAACATTTTTAATATATAATATACTAAATGAATTCGGGATTCGAACGCACAACCACCTATTTGTAAAGCAAGGGGCTATGCAACTAGGCCACGGAGGCAGATAATAGTAAATTTGTTACTGTTAAAAAATAGACGTCCGACGAAGCTTGAAGATAACAAAAAGTTATGGACTCAAATCTACGTAACGCAGAGCAGTTGATTTTGATTTTATTGGGCATTAAGTTAGGTAACCGATTTAGAAGCGATCGACGCTCTTGCGACATCGCACTAAGCATTGCCTCGTTCAGGTAAAAGGTCGCTTTGATAGAGGTTAACAAAGAGCTTGGGCACTTTCTGATCATGCCTTTCTTATATCGTTTAAAACTTTATACATATTCGAGTTCGAAACGGCTCTTTGTTTTATTAATACTTATCTATTACATTTAATAAATTGTACTCAGTGCTGTATGTTCATTGAAAGCATCTAAATAAAAATACTATGAGTAGTTCTTTTTATTAGTCAGTTTTTTTATTTTTGTTGTTCTGTGTGTCTGTATTTTTGTACGCGCGTCTCATAATTACGGCTGCATGAAATTAAATGATTTTCACATATTTTAAATAAAACTATTGTTGATTGTGGTTTTATTTGGAAATAAAACGATTTTCACATATTATTGGTGAAGGTAATTTAAAATCTGGTATATTTAACATATGTATGAATGCATAATAAATCGCTATTTAAGTCTTGGTTAACTTTTTTTTTATGGAAAGGAAGACAAACGAGCACACAGTTCACCTGATGGTAAGTGATCCCGTCGCCCATGGACACACGCAACATCCGGAGAGTTGCGAGTGCGTTGTCAACCTCGGAAATTGGATACAATGGGTTAATTGGATAGGATGGGTCGGCATTAAGGATTTGCAAGAGATAGGAGTCGGAAGAGAAAACGGTAGTCATGCCATCCGGCATCCCCAAAAATGTATGCATGACTTTATTTTATGCCAACTTTATAAAGGGCGGTGGTACTTCCCCGGACGAGCGTAAAAGTGCAGCAAAAGCTGTAAAAGGATGTTACGAGTATGCTCTACCATCTTAAGCTAATATTGTTATGAATGAAACAAAAAAGGAATGAGTAACTCTTCATCTTCAGTTCGAAGATGAAGAGTTATTCATTCTTTTTTTGTTCGTTTACTTAAACGCAGTGTAATCTCTTGAAGTGCTAGCCGGAATAAAAAAATATTTTTGGATATGTGACATCCATCAAGTGAAATCGCGGAGAAGAGCTAGTTAAAGCATTATGAATATCGAAATATTATTAGTTCAATGAATTATAATATTTATTATTATGTATTTATTAAAAAATATTGATCTTTTCGATTTATAAATTATAATAACGTAAATCTTTATGTAGAATTACATAAAAATAGGACTAATTTTAAGGTGAAAACAGAAAAATATTTTAGGTCACTTAAAATTTTCGTGGTATTGATATTTTATGGTATGATGGTATTGATGTTCAATGGTGCATCCATTGATTTATTCCATACTGAATTATTGTAAATTTAAACTGTAATATTACAACAGAAAAAAATAATATTTTTTTTTCATAAAAAATTGGTAACATACCATTATAATGATGAAAAATGGAAATATATTAAACCAAATTAATGCCTTACAGGAAGACAAGTGATCGTCATCAGTAAACCAATCATCTTAAATATCAGTATAAAAGTAAAGATATCAAAATAGACTCTCTTAGGTTAGGTTCATAGAATGTTTCCCCTGCTCACGAGAAACGTATGCGTCACTTTTCTATATTCATTAAATGCCACTCAGCATAGAAGTACCCGGGCCGTAATGTAAATGGCAGTGCGAAAAGGTCAAGTGCGGTCGTTATTACGGAGAAGCCTGCGAGAAACGAGGATATCTTGGGCCAGATCGGGGGTCAAATAGCTTGCTAACAATAATACGTGACTGATGGAGTTCCTAAGCTCCATAAGCTATTGTTTTGTCATCATTATTTACTGTTTTAGCACTATCAAGGAGCATGCAAAATTCCAAGATAAAATAAAGAGCTCAATACTTTATTGCATATATGCATAGTTTTAGCACAAATTTTCCAATAAATGAATGAAGTATGGCGGCTCTAATCAGCTGGTACGCGCGAGTCCGTCGACCAACCCTCCGCCTTCCGTCCCACTGCGGCCGCGCCGTGCCCGCTTGGATGAACATGAATTGCGTATTAACTTTTTTACTTTACATTATGTTTACGCAGTGGTAAATCAATATGTATCTTTAATAATATTTTTATTCTTCATATATGATCCCCACATTTAACGCCTTAAATTATTGTACTATATACTCAAAATCATATCAACGAAATGGACTATAAAGTCGCTATTAAAAAAGCAAACTTGTAATGTGATTGGAATTCTTTATATCCAGCAAGAAAGTCTTCAAAATAAATTGGATTTAAGAGGTCAAAAGACTCAACCGTACTTGCAATAAGTTTGCTAATCTAATCCATAAAATCCTATTTGATTAGAACACGAATCAAACTAAAATCGAAATGAACCTGGTAAACTAATTAAGCCCCAATAGGTTAGTGGATACGGACATTCGATCACGTGGTCGAGGATTCGAATCCCTCCACTGGACTATTGTCGTGAACCAAATCTTAGAAAACCCTAAGCGTAATTGGAACGGTTATAAGAAATATAATATTAGTGAAGCTTTAAATAATTTGCTAATATTTAAACCGACTTCAAAAAGGGAGAGGGTACTCAAACCGGATGTTTCTATTTTCTTAATGTATGCTCGCGCGTATCTCCGTAATTTATAAATTATTTTTTATATGTCAAAAACGGTATGGTAGCTTTTTCCTGCAAATAAAAATAACAAAATGTATTACAGGCATGTTCGCACACTTATGAATCGCCACTTATGAATTGATTAGAAACAATATTGTTTTATCTGATAGGGTATAAGGGTACCACATTTGTTTTTAGAAAACTCGGATCAGTAGTTTGTTTTTAAAATCAAAATAACGAAGGAGATATGTTTCGAAAGTACACATTTATGGCGTCTGAAGTCGATTTTCGTAATTTTCTGTCAAAATAAGCTTGTAGAAAATCTGTTCTGCTGCCCCCATATTTTACGACTTGACAGCTCTGACGCCACAATATGACGCGGGATCGTGAATATTCTCAGTTGACTCGACTATATATTGCAACGACGTTATGAGCAAAAGTATTAAGAGCTAAACATGAGTTAAATGGAACAAGTTGCAATGCTAATCTCGGACAATCGCTGCAGGATTATTAGCAACGATTTCGGACGCATTTAAGTCGGCAACGAGTCGTAGTTAGGTATTAAGTCCCGTCTAGACTGGTCTGAGTGGCGCGACTGGTTGTATAAGATGTAATATCCTGCCAATACAGCTATTGCGCGCCAGGATTTGCAACGGAAGACGGCGTTTTCCCGTTGCTGATTAGTAACGTGATGACGAAATACTGTTAACCTGTTTTAACCGACGAAAAAAGGAAAGAGGGTTCTCAATTGGGATGTTTATATTTTTGATCTTTTCCATTTCAATTCAAAATCGGATCAGTAGTTTCATTTTAAAATCGAAATATCGGAAAACATATGAACATTTTTAAAGCTTTCGGAGCCAATTGTCATAAAGCGATTGTGATACGTGGTTCGTTCTAGACACACATATATCTATAGTTAACATATTAAAATGTCGTCTCACGATATTGATGGGTGTCCTTCGAAACGGCTTGCCGATTTTAAATATTTCTTTTGGATATTTGTTAGGTTTGAGTCGTGAATTATTTTTAGTTTTCACCTCGCCACCATCATTTCTTTTTTTGAACCAACATATTTTTGTTCGGAGAACATTTCGGGGTGATCTCTACAAGTTCTTGCCAGAGTGGCAGTCGGTGACAGCGGAAAGAGTCAAATAGAAAACAAAGTAGACGCCTTTGTTCAGCAGTGGGACATTGCTACTGGCCATAAGAGAATACATTTTGTTGGGGTTATTTTATCTTTATGGCATAACAAAGTTTGCTGGGTATCTAGTAAAATATCAATTTAAAAAATTGCGCATTACCCATTATTTTAATTCTTCCAATAGTGATATAGTATTGCATATATTCCTTAAACCGCATATAATATAGCATCACGCACGCATGCTCATCAACATTGTTAAACTATTCCATTTATATGTTAAATATGGCTGTTTATTAAGCGTGTTTTTACGTGTTATTGTGTTCATTTGAAATAAAATCTCAGCACATGACAATATGAGCGTGGTTTGTTTATTTGGCGTTGTGTTAGGTAGTTGATCATTTGTTGTACTTTTGTTTTAGTTAACTAATCCTCCATTGCGATTTCATACGTCTGTTACGTCATTGAAACTGTGATTTTTTTTTAACAAATGGCTACTATTCAACTAAGAAAAAAATTTGTTAACAGTTATCAAAAATAAGACTGATACGCGAACTACCGTCAGGTAGATTTATAGATCATCTCTTTATTTGATATTGAGTTTGATGACCTATCGGCGCAGTGTCTAGGATGTTGGCTGCGGCGTTGTTGAACATTGGTTCGAATCCCACCCGAAGCAAATATTTGTTAGCGCACAAATAATTGTTTCGGAATTGTGTGATTGTCCATGTGTAATACTTATTTGTAAATTTCCTTTGTAACACAAGAAAAAACGATGTAAATATTTTTTTTAAAAATTACCATTTGATAAAATTTAACGTTTTATTTTGATTAAAGTATATAACTCTTGAAAGCAGTCATATCATTTTGTAAAAAGCTGTTAATAACATACATAATGTACAAGTTTTTATTTATATTAGTTTTATATAAACTACATAGATTAAAAACTTACATAATTAAAACTTTTTATAGTTAGGTGCACCCACTTAAAATGATTGACAACGCAATCAGAACTGCACGTTACCTGGAAAACTAGTAACGTTCAATTAAAACGTTTCTAAATAGTTATGTATTTGCGGAACAGTTGTAATAAAGTAGGAGCTTATAAACTACATAATTAATACGGTTTCAGTAAAACAAGTAATTAAAATTTATATACTGAAGTAAAAATAATGAATCATGAAAACTGAGGCGTGACTTATGATTCGAAACAGACGACTACGGAAGTTAGGAAGTATAGATTTAAAATGCAACCAAATTATTCTCGACGTGTATCACAGGTGAGCTACTTGACTAATTAAGCTATTTACATAAAAATATGTAGTTCGAGGAGGCCTGTGTCGAAAGTAAAGTAATTGTAGTGTCGTTAATCTGTAATGTAATAAACACCTACCTAGATTTATAAGTTTTGCATGTAGCAGAAAGGCTAATGAATAAACGAGTAATATAATTCGAAATATTTACTCATATTATAAATCTGAAAAGTTTGTTTGTTTGGTTGAACGCGCTCATCTCAGGAACTACTGATCCAAATTGAAAAGTTATTTTAGTCTTTGATAGTTTATTGATCGAGGAAGGTTTTAGAGTGTATAACATCACGCTATGACTCATAGGAGCGGAACAACAATGAATAGTATTGTTAAAAGGGTAAATTTTATAATTTTCACAGCTTCGTGCTGATATTTTTTTTACACCCCAGAAAAGATATGTCGAATAGGTTTTTTTATGGAAAGGAAGACAAACAAACAGACGGTTCACCTGGTAAGCTATCCGGTCGCTCATAGATAAACGCAACACCCGGAGAATTGCGACTGCGTTGTCAACCTGGGAGATCGGATATAATAGGTTTATTAGATAGGATGGGGTTGGGATTAAGGATTTAGAGATGATAGGAATAAGAAAAGATTAGTGTAGACATGGGCATCCGGCATCGCCAAAAGTCATGCATACTTTGTTTTATGCCGACTTTATAAAGGTTCAGTTTGAATTTGTTAAGAACAGGCAGTATTTTAAAAGTTAGTTCCATTTATCGATTATTGTGTAGGATTCGAATAACTATATAAAAAGTTTTGGAGACGCTTCTCTTAATAAATCTTATAAATAAACTGACAATTTTATATTTTGAATACAAATAGTTTTATATTAATAATCAATGTTTTAACTTTATAATTATAATATTAAATATTTTGTACAGCTTTAGAAAGCAACTCGTTTTAAATTGGTCTTATTATTGTCAGATATTCGATTTTAAAAATTTTGAATAAGAATTTGTATAAGAAATTATATTGTCACTATGCGGCATTAAGTACAAGATTTAATTGCTTAGTATTAAAGATATAATTATTATGATTTAAAACTAAATAATTTTTTAGTGATAATGAAATTAATCTTCACGATTCTACAAGGAGTTTGCTTTGCCGTTGGCTTATAGTAAAAAAGAGACGAAGTTATTTTATCACATCCATAACCCAATATCATACAGTAATGCCGTTTCTTGTTTTCAATATGATCACGTATATCTATTTCGTTAACCAAAATGTAAATTTTACTATCAGCTGTTTTCGGATCTTATTTAAATTCATAGGTTGGACCACTAACCTTATCTATGTGGCAATAGTTTGGAAATTTTCAAAGAGTTGGACGCTTTCTGCATAATTTCATCACCGTCGCCCTTGACCTGGTCAAAATAAAAAACGGCCATTAGTTTCCAAAAAACGGCTGCACAAATGGAAATGAAATTTTAATGGTTGCGAAATATCGTTCGCGACATCGGACGTTCTCTTTATGACTATAAAAAGGCCTGATATTTGTTACGAAATTCTTGAGTGCAGGTAAAATTAGCAATCTTGAGGGCGAATACAAAATTCTTATAACGACAATGTTTGAAAATATATTTTATAAAAACCTTTACTTCAATTCCAATGTGAAATCAGTTTGTGTTGTCTTGTATCATAAAATTCTAGGGTCTTTTAAGGACTGTTTTTTTTCTCATTGCTTGAGCGCTACAGGTCATAGGTTCGATTCTCACCCGGTACAATTATTTTTGTGGCCTACAGATACTTGTGTCGGATCTGCGTGTTTATTTATGTTGAATTTATGTATATAAAGCGTCCTTGCAAAAAAGCCATCGAGCTTATTATTACATAAGCTGCAACGCCCTAAACATATATATCCATAAGAAGATAGCTCTCCATGTCACTTCCTACTTAACTTTCCATCAATATTAGGCACTATTATATATATTATAACTACAGTTAGCTTCTAAAAGTCTCCTATTGATCTTGTCACCATATAACCACCATATACCACATGTCATATATCACACCATCATGCAGCTGACATAAACTTCTTCTCAATACAAAAATATTAGGGTCACTCAGATGCAAACTTCAGAGTGAGCTCGTGATTATCTTTTCAGATAGTTACCATTCCCAATGCTCGCTAAAATTATAAATGATGCGTTTCAATTAATAAACGTTATAATATATTTTTTTTATTCTCTCAAAATTGAAAGTAATTTTTTTTTGTTTTGAAGTTTTTAAATCAAACAAGAAAAATTTAAGCTTTGCGTCCTAATATGGAAACTCATATTAGGACGCAAAGCTTAAAGTCCTGATTATATAAGAAATAACGAAACTCTTCTAGGTATAAGTCCAGACATATTTTCTGTATAGTATATAGTAGTAGTAAATAATTAAACTTGAATGTCAAGGGTACAAAAGTTCTTATCGTTATATAAAATCGTTTTGAATTTTGAAGATTGCAAGTAGCAAGCAAATGTTAATGCGTAGATTAAAGGATGTTGGGTTAACACAATTTCAGACTTCTTAAGAAAAGTACCATGATTTCCTCAAATATTTATATTACATGTATCAGAATAATATTAAGAAAAAACTATAACTATGTAGCTTATAATAGACAACGCAATAAGCGAAAAATATGTATATGTGCACATGTAGTTTACTTTGAAATTGAAATACCGTCTCCGTAGCCTAGTGGAATGGGCGCTTGCTTTACGAACCGGAGGTCGTGAGTTCGAATCCCGCGGGGGTACAATGACTTTGATTTGTTATTTATTGGTCGGGTCAGGGCATTGCGGGCTGATCATCCGATTGCTTGAAGAAAAAGAAAGATCCATGCGTCGGATGGACACATAAAAAGTCGGTACTGGTAGTCAGGAACATCTTTGGCAGTTAAGTGTAGAGTATATCAGTGCCTTCAAATATCCTGAAGACTAATCCATCCTTCGAATACAGTTCATCCCTTTGGGTTTTGGAGATCAGATGCCAGTCGCTCCTTATTAAACTGATATTCAGGTAATTTTTGGTTGGATTAGAAGCCAAGATCGAATAATTTGGAAATAAGGCTAGAAGGAAGAGGAAGAGAATGTAGTTTGAACTTTTTTTGACTTTGAAGTTTCCATGCGAAATAAAAAAAAAACTTATCGTTATTAGTTTTAAGAAAGTTTGTGTATTTTAAATTCTATTTGAGTTTACGTGTTAATTGATTCAAATCTTATTGCAATGAATACTGATCTTATACAGTTATTTGGAACTAACAGAAGTTTTTTTTGAAATGAATAAGAAATAATTATTTGTTAAATATATATAAAAACAAATAAATGAATGTTATTAAGATAATATCAAACTGTTTTCTAATCCCCCAGGCTGACGAGATTGTTTTTTCTAAATTTCAGTTATACCATATTATAAATTAAATAATGACCGGTGCGCGCAGTTGCTAAGACATTGGCTGCAGAGATGCAGGCCGTGGGTTCGATTTCCATACGAAGCAAATATTTGCACGACCTACAAATATTTGTTTCAGATCTGGGAGTTTGTCTTTGTGCGATTTGAATTCGCAAAACGCCCTCGTAACACAAAACTCTATAACAAGAGCAATATTTAAAAAAAAATCTTAATTTGAACGTAAATTACTTAATTTAGTTAAGAAATATTTTCCATCCTGATTTTAAATCAGTGAATATTAAGTAATTTTACGAAGGCCATTGTCAATATTACCAAAGTTTTCATATGTACATATTAAAAGATGAATGGTTCCCATACATATTAGAAACAACCTTTATAACCCGGCTAATGAATGTGGGATAGTGAACACAATGGAAGTCGTACGTAACCGCGACCTCATAACTTGTTCACATTGTAAAAAAATATTGTTCTCTAAATAGGCGGTTTTTCAAAAACTTTTATAATGTATCTTTTCTGATATGACGCTAACTTGACCTACATTTATCTGCAACTAGATGTTAGCTGTGATTTCAATCGCAAATGTAAGTTAAGTTTTATTATAAAATACCATAATCATTTTTCTTTAGTACAATCTACGTTACCAATATCATCAGCCTTTGACCAGTTCAAGTTTCGAAAAAACGGTTCAGCTGCTTCGAAGATTAGTTAACCCAAAAAATAGGCAGACAGACATTTTAAAATTGTTCTTTATTTGAGTAATACATTTATTAAAAAACTTTTATTAAGGCTTTACAAACAGACAATTCAATTTTATTTATATTTATAGATATTACAAATGACCCGGGGTAGCTCAGTGTCCGGGCGGTCGCCTTCAATTCTGTTTACTCAAGGCTAACCTGAGTTCCATTCCAGTGCCGGCATCAATGAAATTTTCAATTTTCTAATTGAAATTTTAAGTGATCGTGAAGATTTACCTCGTGCTCGGTGGTAAAAGAAAACATCGTGAAACCTGCATATTGAAGAAATAATATTTCTCAGATATGCTAAGTGCGCCAATCCGAACTGGGGCCGCGTGATGGACTATGCTCTATAGCCTCTGTCTAGAGGAGGACTTAGCCCAGCAGTGGGATTTAAAAAAATAGGCTGCTCCTTTTATAGATATTAGTGTGATTTAACCTCTTTAATCAACTTTGCTTAGCAACTTACAAAATGTTCATACATTTTGTAAAGATTCTGCAGGTGGTAGAGCGTAACATCCTTTCACAGCTTTTGTTGTACTTTTACGACCACGTTTGTCCGGGGAAGTACATCGCCCTTTATAAAGTTGGCATAAAATAAAGTATGCTGACTTTTGGAGATGCCATGTTTACCCTTTTCTTTTCCCACTCCTATCCCCTCCAAATTCTTAACCCCGGCCCATTATATTCAACTAACCTATTGTATCCAATTTCCCAGGTTGACAACGCACTCGCAACTCTCCGGATGTTGCGATTGCCCATGGGCGACGGGCTCACTTACCATCAAGCGAACTGTCTGCTCGTTTGTCTTCTTTACATAAAAAAAAACTTTTATACGCTTTCGCACTCGTAATAAGTAGGAATATAATTGTTATAAAAATGCTTCTTCCATTTTTTTTCTATTGCATTTGTGAATAAATCATAAATGTTACAAATAAAATCTAGTTATTAGTGTTAAAACCAATATTTATTTTTGATTGACTTGTTTTTAATTATACTATAAAATTTACACCCTATGAAAGACAAGTAAGCAATTCTTTCTAAACTTAATAGGTCAAGTTGAATGTTATTTATAATTCTAGAAGAGTACAATTACAAATGGTTGTTTACAAGAGAATTGGGGACAATTGGAAGAAATGCCAGTCCCGAACTAAATCAATCTGTGTACATTAGTAATGGAACCAATCTATTATGCTCGCCTTCTTTCCCGTTCGGAGGTAAATTACCGTATTTACAATAAAACGGGCTTTCGGGAAATACAATATAGAGCTGAAAACTTTATACTGAAAAAGAATATGAGAATATTTCTGTCTGCCATTTTTTCAGCGTAACTCTAAAAGAAGACTATTGTCTCGGCATCAAAAGATAGTGTTTATCAGTAAACGCGACTTATATTTTGATTGAACGCTAGCTATTACCTGTAGTTGGCCCCCTATTATATTGCAGCTAGTCTCCAAAGGATCGTAGCGTAAAACAGTTACCCTAAATATTTGTTTATATATTTAGCATCTCAAAAACAAGTTTTCCGTCCAGACTAGCAGTGCTACAGATAAATGTGTAAACCAAAAATTCGTCGGCTTTTCACTAATTTTTTTAACATCATATTCCCACAAAAAAATTGATAATGGTAATAATATCAAAGTTCCCCGAAATTGTGTTACTTTGACTAGGTTCTCGTATCGTAAAGTCCTTTGCATTCCAAACTTTCATTGTATCTGAAATGATATACTTGTCAATTCGGATAATTTTTTTAAGATGAATGAATTATTTGACATAATGGCTGCTTATGTAAAAATTAGAAAAACCGACTTCAAACGCCTTAAAAGTGTACTTTCGATACATATTTTCTTCTTTATTTTGACAAACTACTAAACCAATTTAAAAAAAAAATCTAGGACCATTGTAGAACTGATCAAACGTGCGCACATTCCTAAATTTTGTTATTATTATTTTAAAAACAAACTAAGGAAAGGATGTTTTGAAAATTTTACGAGACCATCTACGAAGAATGCTCTATCACATAAAAGAATTTTTGAAATTGTGATACTACTGAACCGATTTTCCTGAAATTTATGGAACTATACCGGAAGAATACCCTTTAAGAGAAAAAATATTTTTTTAAAATCGGTTCATGATTGGCGGAGATATGCGCGAAGGTACATAAAAAAATATAATCATTCGAAATGAGAACCACTCCCTCCTTTTTTAAGTCGGTTAAAAATGGCATGACACTGTGTGTAATGACTTTACTATTAACTTAGTGCTTATTTAATGCATGTTTTATAAAAAAAAATATTTGCTTTCTGCACTCCTCTTCAATAGAAATTTTAACTGTGCCAAATTTTAAGCTCCTGTGATATATATACCTATGAGCGAAAGAAATTTCTTCATGTATTAATGTTATAATGCATTGTTTATGAACTGATTACAAAAAAAATTGTTACATTTCCTAAGTCGATGGTATACACTATTACGATTTTAACACAGGGAAAATTGCAAAAGAACTATGGAAAAAATCTAATATTCCTACATAAATGATTAATAAGAAAATACGTATGTACTTTTGAGAATGTGTTTTTCCGCTGGCACTTGTTGACTAAGGCTATTTCGGTAGAGGATTTTTGAAATTCCAGCCATTCACGAAGAAGAGGATACGTGCTAGCATATTTAAAAAATATATCTAAATTGAGAATCTTTTCTTTGAAGTTGATTAAAATGAAGATAGCCAACTGATATTTGTACTTATATCTTCAACGAAATCTGTGAAGATGGAAGCAAAAACCGAGATTACTACAGGGAATACCCTGCGGAGTACATTCGTTCCATTATGGGATACTTTATCCCCACACAAGTGAAACCATACGCAGCTTTGCATAGAAATATGGATATTTACATGAAAACACGATACAGTGCACATAAAGCGGGTATCAAGGGACCCTTAAATTCGGGATTGCGCCACAGGGCTTATATAACGGCAACATATAAACGATAATGCTGTTCTTGGTACAGAAACAAATATACTGTATCGAAAGGAGAACGTGTCCGATAAAAAGTTACGCTATGAGGCACATTATCATAATGATTCAATTTGAAGATTCGAAAGGTAAGTCCTTTAAAATCCAGATTTAGACCTAGTCATATTGACTTAGTTTAGTAGTGACGTAGTTAGTTTAAAGTGACTAGCGATATTATGGACGGGACAGAGAAGTCTCTAGTTACTGTCGTGGTAACAATCGATTTTCCTAA
>JAOCPS010217289.1:0-13852 GCA_025505425.1 Graphium colonna
ACTTTACAAAGGGCGGTGGTACTTCCCCGGACGAGCGTGGCCGTAAAAGTGCAGCAAAAGCTGTGAAAGGATGTTATTTATCAGTCTTTTAACCTTCCTGTTAAGTGTCTGATGCTTAGAAGGTATGGCATTAACCATTTCGCGTCTCTTCGTCATTTCCTCCAGAGTCTCGCTTGTTAGCTTCGACTTTTGTCCAGTGCTCTTTGGTCGAAATGTCCAGTGCTCGAAAATGTTTCTGTCCTACCTCACGAATAATCCGGGTCAGACGGTTGGTGGCGTCATCAATATTCTGCACAGTTTCCAGCATGACGAATCGATTATGGAGTTTTAGCTGAAAGCTTTCGAATCCAGCTTGGACCTGGGGCAGTGACGGTCTTAGAGTATACTTCACTAGTCGCGCGCTATCGAGCTTAATGTTATTATTCAGGGTGACTCTTTAAAGACGGTAATCGCTATCAGTATTAACCCTTTTGATCACTGAGATATCCCTGAATATGTGGCGCTTATTGGACATTATAAAGTTGATCTCATTTTTTGTAACGTTATGGGGGCTAAGCCAGGTCCACCTCCTGTGGGGCTTCTTCTGGTAATAACTGTTCATCAGAAATAGCCCCTGAGTCTCGAGGAAGTTTACAAACATTTGCTTCCTGTGGTTGCTGCACTCATAACCAAATGCTCTTAATTTCGATTCGCCATTTGGACTCGCACTTTAGCATTGAAGTCACCCATAACAACAGTGTAGAAGGTTTTGGTACGAGACATTGCTATTGCTACGTCCTCGTACATGGCTTCGACGTCTTCATCCGGGTGCGTAGTTGTTGGGGCGTAAGCCTGAACGACCTTAAGAGAATATCTCTCACTCAACTTAATGATGATATACGTAAACTACCCTAGACGACACACTGCCAACCTCTACGACGCTGTTTTTGAGTGACTTGTAGATAAGAAATCCGACGCCACCTTGGAATAGTTGGTGTCTTTCCCGGAAGTAGACTAAGTGGCTAGCATCTAGTGTTATCGTGTCCTCGCCCTGTCTTCGGACTTCTGATAGGTGCCTAACCACTATGTGCCAGTTTATTCGACTTAGCTCCACTTCCAGTTCGGCAAGGTGTTCGTCCAGCCGCAGAGAGCGTCCATTGAACGTCGCCAAGTATAATCGTTAGTGGTACCCTGCCGTAGCCCGGGGATTCTTAACACCCTCCGTCGCACCGTTATCATGACCGGTACCGTGGCCAGGAATAGTGCGTCTACCGGGAACTGGGGGCCTTGAATTTGAGTTGCGTCTCATAGGGGGGGAAAGTTGCCTTTAGTTACCAAGTTTGGCAGGCGGGTTGGTGACTGCAGTAGCTATAATCTTTCTCTGATTGCTCTGCTGACCGCAATCAGGATTGACATTTAAAGATTCTAGCTTTTGTGTGGTTATACCGCCACGATTCGGTCGCCAGAGCCTCGTTCGTTGTCCAGCAAGGTGTACCGCGAGCAGGTGACGTTGGTGGTTGGGGGCCTAAGATATCATTTGGCCCCCCTTACATTCCATGTGTGGTAGTTACATAGTTTTATTCATTCAAAATCTTACAACACAATCTTCAAGAATTTGAGAAGCAATCTCTGTTTTATGTTCTCCCCTATGAACCTGCACCTATTGTCTGGTTCTGCCAAGCTAGCAGCAAATATTTCTGACGACACGGAAGATACTTGGCATATTAAGTATTTTAGAGGGATTTCAGGAAGAACCAGTGAGAAGACTCCGAGTGGTGGTTGGTCCAGATACTCCTTAAGTTCATTGGGGACACAGCCAACGTTTGGAACCTCTGCCACATTTAGGCTACGATTTAAAAGTTTCTCATGTTTACACCGGTTATGCTAGCTAGCTACTTAACCTACTGTTATGTCATTATCAAACGCCCATAAACTACAGACATATTTTAGATAAAGAGAACACAGCCCATACAGCCGATTTACTTATTCATTCCTTTTTTTCTAATCGAAAACTGGAATCAGACGGAAACTAAAAAAAACGTCGAAATTGATATCCGGAAAAAAATATCGATTATTGATATATCGAGATTCAGAATATCGACGATAATTATCGATTATTTTCTAAAATAATATCGATATTTTTTACCCAAGCCTAGTCCAATCTCTAATATTCTGTCATTTTGACTGACAAAAGTGAACCAAATAGCCAAACTGACTAAATTCAATTAATCAATTTGAAGCATTGTGTTGCGAATGCGATAACACTTGGCTTCTCAAGTTGCTGCTTTATTGGTGGAGTTATTTGATTATCCGTTTTTTTTGTTTCCTGTGGTAGTCATAAAATAAAAACAAGCGGTAATAAAAACCAAAAAAAATGGCTACACTTGATGATAAAATATTAGGAGAAAAACTTCATAACTATTGTAGCAGCAGTGAAGATGAAGGATCAGATGACGAAGAAAGAAGTGGAGATGAAGAAGGAGGATCGTCAAGTTTTACTTCGGCAGTTAAAACTGCGGACCCACCGCCTGTCAACAACTGGAACGGTTCAGCAAGTAATACAGGGCCAAAAGGTGTTTTAGAAGATTGGCGGCGATTTAAACAGCTTGAAGCGGAAAATAGAAGAGAAATGGAGAAAGAGCGCATTGCTCTTGCAAAGAAATTAACCTTGTCTGTTAAAACCGAAAGAGAAGAACAGCAGGCGAAAGAAAGGGCAGAGTTAGAAGATGAGTTGAATGAACTTCTCGATGAAGAATTTTTGATGAAATATCATCAACAACGGATGCAAGAATTAATGTCACAGTTACAGAAAACACCTAAATTTGGAAATGTGATTACATTGAGTAATCAAGATGAATTTTTGAATGCTATTGATAAAGAAGATGCAAAAGTTACAGTGATTATTCATATTTATAATACGAAGGCAAGTGCATGCT
This sequence comes from Graphium colonna, assembly GCA_025505425.1. NCBI lineage: Eukaryota > Metazoa > Arthropoda > Insecta > Lepidoptera > Papilionidae > Graphium > Graphium colonna. The sequence continues at coordinate 2,916 of JAOCPS010217289.1, forward strand.
CGGCTATGGATGGCTGCCTTAATATTTTAGCAAGTGATTATCCAACTATCAAGTTTTGTCGCATAGAAGCTGATGTTGCTGGATTAAGTAAACATTTTCGTGTTGATGGTGTACCTGCTCTGTTAGTGTACAAGGGAGGCCAAATTATTGGTAATTTTGTACAACTGGCAACAGAATTGGGTACTGACTTCTTTGCTACAGATGTCCAAAGATTTCTTATAGAATATGGAATGCTCCCAGAAAATTAGTTTTAATGTTATTTTTAACAATGGACTATGAATAGTTTATTTATAGTGCAGAGTTGTGTGTATGTGTATGAAAACTTAATCATGGGTAATGTAAGGGTTATTCATATCAGTATTCTCAATTTTAATAGAGTGAAAATAAAATATTGTCATTAAATGCACATAATTTTGTTCCAAGTTTAACCTAGTTTGACATAGATATAAATATTCAGTGAACTACTGTAACTGTAATATTAAATTTCAAAATAAATTTATGCACTCTTTTTCATAGATAGTTGATTTGCTTTTATTTCATATTTTATAGATTGTATTAGTGATAAACAATAAGCATTGCATTTATAAATAAATTCAACAGTGTATTTTACACATAATTTTTTTCTCTAGTAAAATTTATTAAAGTATTATTGCAAACATATTTTTTGTTATTCTAGTCTCATAAATAGCTGTTATTTTTATTCCAGTACTGTCTACTTATTTAACCTTTAGGATCGAAGATATGCCAATATGTTCTATACAATTTTCCACTACAATTCGAAAATATGCCAATAGGTTGGCATACTACAACTTTTTTTTCTGATTGTCTTTGATATTATGCAAAGGATATTCATGTGTTAAATGTCAAATTGTAGAAAAAAAAGACAAGTTTATTATAAATGCACCCAAATAAACAGAACATGGGTGTCGTATTTTGTACACCATCTCAGTTCTCTAAAGGTTAATAAAGTAAACTCAGTGAAATATTACTAGAATTGTACTGAAATTTATATTCAAAGCCATTCTTTTAGTGCACCACTCTTATTGACTGTTTTGTTTTTTATACTGTTCAATCATTGTCTGCTGGATTATGAACCATTTGGAAATTAGCAACACATGCTGGTCATAAGATTTTCCAAATGCTTCATGAATATAGAAATTTGGATTATGAGGCTTATTGGCATTGGATTAGAATTTTTTGTAGGTTAATTTTGATTTAAATTTTTAATATGTAAAATGATTTTGTTACTAATATAATAAATTTGAACTTTTATGAAATATTTTAATATGCTAAATGCTTTATTAAAGACATTAATATTTGGTTTCTGGTGTCATATTTTTAACACATCTTCCTGTGGAACATTAGAAGCATTTATTTTGTATAAAGTAAAAAATAAAAAGATTGGAATTGTCTTATGTTTATTATTATTTCTTCAAAGTGTTTCAATCTTAAAAATTACAGTAATCCTTGTTTTGTTTAATACAACAACACATCCCAAAGAATTGTAAAATAGTACACATTATAAATTAAATCATCCTGTAATCTTAGCAATAATGTAAGTTAGGTAAAAAACTTGAATAAAAACATAATGATATTAAAATTCCACTTAAAGTTGATACTTATTTTAAATATTTTTATTACAATATAAATTGTTCTTACTAAAATATAACTTTAAAAATATATCAAAGGTCAAGTTCACATCTTATACAATCTTGAAGACTAAATATGACGGGAAAATTGGAACAAGGTAAATACTGCACCTTTATCACTTTCGCTAAAAATAAATGTGCAGTTGTGCAAATATTCTATTACAATTTATTTTTGTAAAGACTTTCCTTGGGATGTATCTAGGAATGGACTAATTTGAAATTAATGAGATTACTTCAAATAATTAAAACAAGAAAAAAATAAGATTAAACTTTTTTCTGTGCTCCGTAGTGATAATAAAACTATAAAAATTACAAAGTCGTATTGGACATGTGAAATGAACAAAGTATATGTTTGTTACTAAAATTTAATTCTGATCCAACTGTGGCCATTCAACTTTTATTTCCTACAAAAATGACACAACAAACATTGCTTCAATTTAGATCTGGACACAAATGAGTTCCTATTTAACTTGACAAGTTTAGCTGGACATAAAAGAGTCCATTGGCTGACAAGTTTATTTATGTGCGTAATGTTGGACATTAGCATAGTTCTACTATTTCGTCTGGTGCTTCGACGCGGCGACGTTTTGGTTTTGTTATTGGTTCTCCGGAATCGTCTTCTTCGACTATTTCCATGTCGCTATCGCTATCCTTGCGGGACCTTGAAGGACCTGGTTTAGGTTCTCCATTGCCATTAGCAGAGGCGTTTTCACTAGTGGGAGCGGGAGCGGGCGCGTCCGGATTAGTTATCAACTTCCACGAGCTTTCTCCATCTGCTTGCTGAAGTCTCACCCGAACTTCGTAGTTTTGGAGGAAGTCATCCACAAGTAAAGCACAACCGTCGTTTAGACCCAGTTCTAAGAGAGTTTTGTTGTCATTATGGTCTGTTTCTCCGGGTTCTGACGATAAGACGACTAATCCGCGACCTTCTACTGTCGCATCAGGGGCCCGCATGTTTAAACCGTCTTTGAAAGCAACGGTTAACTCTTTAAGAGTTAGTTGTTTGAGGTCACAAGCGAGTGCGACTTCTGGTTTCGGCGAACATACGTAGCACTTCGGATTGGGGGCGTCCATTACTGCGAAAAGGATGTAATATTAGTATTGTGGGGAACAAATTTATAAATGCTGGCCGTTGCTTACGTTTCTACTCGCGATTTTGAGAAATTTTATCAAAAAAAAGGCCAAACTAAATCCATGTTTAAAAAAATTCTCGGCTTCTAAGCGGTGTATAAGATGAAACATATACCATATTTTATGTTACCTATATTAATAAAACTAAATATTTCATTCACTTTCTGGCGGTTGTTTTCGAGTCAGATAGGCCAAAATTAAAAAAAAAGTTTGTTTTAACTTCTATTGGTGTCACAAAGACAGCTGATATTATTATTATTTTAAATATATTTAATCTGATGAAATATATGGATAAAATATTGGTAATATTTTTTTTGATTCGTTAATTTTGTGATTTTAATTATTGTTTGGAATTTTACAATGACTTTTGTTCTCTTTTTAACCAAAACAATCTTCTTGAATGGCATTTTTATTAAAATTTCAAGTGGTATTTTATGAATGAATTTTATATATATTTAATGGACGCGTTTTTATATAAATAGTTGATGTAGAGTCACAATTGTAAGACATTTGCATGCCGAGAGGCATAATATGTATGATCATCTTTTGTACTGAAGAACTTTGGACATCATATTTCTGCAAATAAAATTTTTGAATTTGGATAAATGCCGATGCTTGCATATGTGTTATCACGCTTATGAAGAGCGAATGTAAATAATTCCATAATACGTCAGTTACATAATAGGGTAGTCGTTTTACCTTCAGGGGTTCTCTTACAACGGTTTCTATTTTGATTTATACATCAAATCGACTTGTAATGAATTTCTTCATTTCCCATGAATTTTGCCTACGACAGATCAAAAATGTAAGTGGGAAATTTTTGTAGAGTTACATGGGCCATTTTTTTTTCAACCGATTTTAGAAAAATGAGGTTCTAAATATAACTGTTTTTTGTATGTGTTAGTGCATTTCTTCGCAAGTTATGAACCGATTTTAAAATATCTCTTTTTAACCGACTTCAAAAAAGGAGGAAGGTTCTCAATTCGAATGTTTACGTTTTTTATGTACATTCGCGCATATCTCCGCCATTTATGAAAAATTTCTTTTTTTTATTATTCTATAGGATATTCTTTAGGAATGGTCCCACAAAGTTTTCAGGAAAATCGGTTCAGTAGTTTTTCTTTTAAATTAAAATAAAATTGGTTTTAGGTATTTTTGCGCGTATATCCGTTGTGTATGAATCAATTTCAATTTTTTTTATATGATAGAATTTTCTTCGTAGATAGTTCCATAAAATTTTCAACAAACTCGGTTCATTAGTTCGATATTTAAAGAAATAAAAATAACAAAATTTAGGAACGTTTGCACATATCTCCGCAAGTTATGAACTGATTTATTTTTTTTAACGGGTGAGTACACATCCGCAATGATCCTCCAAAATTTTTATAAAAATCGGATTAGTAGTTGTTTTTATAATCAAAATAACGGTGAAATATGTTTCGAAAGTACACTTTAAGGCGTTTGAAGTCGGTTCTTGTAATTTTCTGTGAAAATAAACTTTGTTATATTAAAGCATAGTTACACGGTGGTCCCATAGAATTATCACGAAAATCGGTCGAATAGTTTTTTTTAATAATCAAAATAACTAAAAAAAAATGTAACATAAACGTTTGCCCCCAAGAAAAACAACTCTTGAACACTTGGGTCTCCGCGGGATTCGTACCTATGACATTCGGTTTGTAAAACGAATACCTATTTTGTCAGGGAGGTAGTAAATATTTTATTTAGGTTTGTACCTTATCATGTACAGTATGTATATTTCCTGTAGTTGTGGAGTTGACCCATTAACTTGCCATTTAGAGTACGTTTGATGGTCTGCCGGCAATTATGCGTTTAAGTCAATTTACGAATTAGCGAGAACAGACCACTTATGATATTCTAACAAAAGAGATCGTCTATTTTAAGAACAAAGGGTTTCTGGTTTTTCGTTATTTTATTATTCATAATCAATAAGTGCTGTCGTGTTTTCATGTTAACATCTGTTATGCATTATATGTATATTGAGTTTAAATAAATAAGGACTTCCTTATCTTGTGGCTTTTTGGCTTAACCCGTGCTTTTTTTTTGGAAAGGAAGACAAACGAGCAGACGGTTCACCTGATGGTAAGGGATCCCGTCGCCCATAGACAAATGCAACATCCGGAGAGTTGCGAGTGCGTTGTCAACCTGGGAGATGTAATAGGTTATAAAGGATATAATAAGTTTATTGGATAGGATGAGGTCGAGATTAAGGATTTGGAGAGGAAAGGAATGGGAAAAGGAAAGGGTAGACATAACCATCCGGCATCCCCAAAAGTCATGCTGTGAGTTCGAAACCCTCGGTATTTGTATTTCGTAGTTCGGGTAGGACAATATAGGTTGATAATGTATTGTTTGACAGTAACATTATTATAAGGACATGTTGAACGTTAGTCCTGAACCTGACTCCTCAATTGGCAGTTTATTCACTTGTGCAGTACTATAATATCTCCTGCGCAGTAGGTTTATCTCTAATATACCCTTGTATACTGACCGGAATTTCAGCCACAAAGACATACTAAACTTAGTCAAGATGCCAATAATGGGTCCAAAGCTTTTCTTCCTTTTATTAATAAATAGTGCTGTCCAGAATATATACGCTTTGTGGCTTATGGTGCAAGGGCGTTTCACAAATGTAAATTTCATATATGTACAAATGTGGGATCGATATGAGTGGGAATCGAACCCACGGCCCGCGACGCTGAAGCCAGCAGCTTAGCAACTATGCCAATTGGTCGCCACTGTTAAAAAATATTTAGATTTACAAACTTATATACAACTAACAGCATTTATGAAAAATTTATTTTTGCTTACTGCGTTCTGGCACGATAAACTGGCCACGGTGGTTGACCTTCGGCCTGAGGTAGATGCTGGTGCAGGATTCGATCTCGCCTTTGAGGATCGTCTGGGCACGAATTACTGCCAGGCCTGCCACAATTGCGTTGGCGGTCGCTATGGCTGGTATTATGTTACCGGCCATTGCTGGAAAGAAGGGATTTTTTAGTGTTTTTGTCTGTTTGGGAGCAGTCTTCGTTTTAAGGACTGACTTCTTCGTATTTCCTTAATCTCGAATAAAAGAAAAGGAAGACGTTATATGTTAGACTGTATCTTTTTCAATGTACGTGTCTTAATTACTATTATTAAATACATTTTGAAATTGCTTTTTCGTTTGAATGGATATAGTTACGATAAGGTCCCAAATAGTTTCTGCGAAAATCGGTCCTAAAGTAACTTCTACGACGTTTGAAGTCGGTTTCAATACAATTTTGTATAAATATAATACCGTTATGCGAAGATTAGCAAAAAATACTGTGTTAATGTGAAAGTACATAGGTAAGTAATTCAAATCAAAATTGCCATTTAATTTGTTGGTATGTCGACACGCCTTCGCTAAGTCGTCGTTTGTACAAGTCGCTATAGATTTCACGAGATATGGGTATTACTTCTGGATGTTTATACACGTAAATTTAATATATGTGAAATAGCTTTATATAACAAGATGATCTTATTTCAAGGTATAGTTGGAAGTAATTTTCCTATAATAATCCCTTTGAAATAAAATATGAAAGAATTTATTTTGACTTTTTGGTTAATATTGCACGTATTAGAGTACGAACTGTTTACTGTTTTAGTATACCGTCATGGGGCCATAATACATTAAAAATTAAATAGAGGGGGAGACTATAAAGTGTGACATGGTATAATTACCATAGAAAAATTGGTAATTCCTTGTTCTCTATAGACTTGTCGATTAGAAATTTTTGAGTCGTAATTTATGGTATCCATGGCCCTTGTAGAAGTGAAGGTGATGAGTTATAATCTGCCATTGAACATTTTTTTAGTTTACTTATTAAATAGTTACTCTTTTGTGACTGACTGATGAATAATAAAAAAAAAACTATTACTTTAGCCTGCCTTACTTGTGAGATCTTACATAATTTGAGCATTCAGATAGATGTTCTTAGCATACACTAATATTTATGACGGTCCCTCAAGCTGCCGCTGAGTTATATATCAACAGACAAACAAATTTTGGTAAAATTGTATAACTACTAAATCATTTAGTAGGTATACTAAATGATTTGTTAGTTATAGAATCAAAATCAGATTATATTAGAATACATGGGTCCAAGGGAGGGCAATTATTTTCAGTCTGTTACAAAGGGGCTATGATTGATATTCAAGAAACGCGGCTTTATGTTATAAATCTAATAACCTAGATATTAAATTTGAGTCAAATAATAATAATTTATAAACTTTCGTTACTAGCTTATTTATTTATTTATGCTTGATTGCATAACGGAGGACGACTTAATGCCTTTTGACGACCTCTCCCTGTCAACGCAGGTATTTTTGTTTATTATTATTTTGTATTTCATATAATTATTGCAGTATAGCAGCAGTGGGGGACTAAATGTTGACGTTAGTTAGCACTTTTTGTTAGAAAAAACTCCATGCGCCCCTTTAATATGTCGTGCTCCTAGACACGTTGCTAGTTTGCCTAAAGTATAATCGGCAACAGCTACAGTATTTGATTAAAGACAAAATATTATTCTGCGTACTAGTTGGACATTGAAATTTTCACTCGGCACGCAGTAATACTGTTTCAGAATCAGCTTTGCAAAAATACCGCGATCAAATAAAACCGTTGCAAAAAAAAGAGCGAAAGCAACACATACGTCTGTACGTCATCCGTTTGCTTACGCCAAAGTAATTTACAATTGCAATTAAAACTATCTTTGCGACCGTAAAACGCCGTGGGGCCTCGGCCGGTGCGTTTTCTCCATCTGGTCCTATTTTCGTTACTCTTAAACATTTTAACAGAGATCGTCGAGAACTTGTTTATTTATTTACTTATTACCGGGAAACAAGACGTAAAAGATGAAAGCAACATTCTTCGATCACAATGGGTCGCAACTATTTCCATTGTGGATTCTGACTAGAACAATTGTTTCACATAAACAATTGTATTGTCTATACTAATGTACTATGCCATTCAACTAAGAATGTGCACGACAATGATCTCGGGTTGACAGAGATCTGTCAAAGAGTACGGATAGGAACCAAAGTATTTGCAAAAAAACTAAATATTTTCTTTAGTTAAGAAAAATCGTGTGCGTAATTATGATTATATTCTAGGTTTTATTTCACACTGCACCTTTAACATTTTTAATCGACTTCAAACACGAAGAAGGCTCTCATTTTTGATTTTTCTATTTTTAGGAATGTTTGCACATTCTCCGTCATTGACGAACCGATTTTAAAAATTCTTTTTTTATCTGAATAATTAATTAAGCAACGGGATCAGCGAAATAGGTGAATTAGAAAATTCCGACTTAAAATAAATATAATTTTAAAAATACCTGTTTTTCTGACCATACCTATATTTTATGATTTGATAATTATGTCGCCACAATATGGCGCGGGGTCGTGCATATTTTATTTTTTTATGGAAAGGAAAACAAACGAGCAGACGGTTCACCTGATGGTAAGCGATCCCGTCGCTTATAGACAAACGCAACATCTGGAGAGTTGCGAGTGCGTGGTTAACCTGGGTTATAAAAGGTTTATTGGATAGGATGAGGTTGGGATTAAGGATTTGGAGAGGATAGGAATAGGAAAAGAAAAGGGTCGACATGGCCATCCGGCATCCCCAAAAGTCATGTATACTTTATTTTATGCCGACTTTGTAAAGGGCGGTGGTACTTCCCCGAGCGAGCACGGTCATAGAAGTGCAGAAAAAGCTGTGAAAAGTTGTTATGCTCTACCAACTCTAAAGAAGTGTTTCTTACAGTATTTATTAGAATACATTGGCTAAATAAAACGCGTGTTTTACAAAAATAAAATTCACAATTGACACTTAAAACAATAATTAAAATAAATTAACGAGGATATACTATATACGATGACTGGTGAGTAATTTTCAATATTCAAGGATATTATATGTGACGATCATACATGAAGAATTAAAATATTATTAATAGTTAATATTAATTTTATACTGCGTTAAAATAATTTAAAGATAAACAAAAAAGACGCAAGGCAAGTTCATCCTAGTGAACACAGCGCGGTCGGGGTTGAACAGGCGCGGCGCCTTGCCACCAAAATTGACTGATGTAAAGGAAAGTTTTTTTAAAAAACTATGCTCCGAATTTTGTTACATAAATATGACGACAATCGGGTACCGGGTTCTGTCCTCTATCATCGTTAGCGACTTACCAATTCCGACCAATCAAACCTTAACCTTACCAATTAACTTAACCTTACCAAACCTTACCAATCAGCCTGTATAGTATATATTATATAATCTTGTAGAAATTTACATTCTTGCCACAAAAATCGTTCTTAATAGTCATATTGTTTATGGTAACGGAGTCCAAAGCGATTAAGTAAATAGGGAGTAGTTATTTAACTAAAAAAAACAAGCAAAACAATAACTAGTCCAGAGCGCCATTACGCCATCTATGTTTGAATCCTTTTCAACGCTAAGTAAACCCGTTGTAGAGCATACGCAAACACTGACAAACATACGCACGTACAATATGCACACACATCATTCTGTGTGTTCGAACACACTAACATTACATGCGTATTGAATGTTTACGTAAATATATGGAATGTCAAAAAGTCACGTAAAATTTCTACGGATGTCTTGGATGTTCTAATATTTCAGCAGTAACGAAGCCTCAGATTGAGCTTTAGTTAGATTTGAGCTGTTTAACCAGGATAACATTTTAAATTAAACAACTTTACGGATTTTATCGCGGTTTATTTTTAAATTTGATCACCCGACGTTTCGAACCCTTTACAGCGTTCATGGTCACGGGCAGTACTGAGGTGTTTGATGTCCTGGTGTCACTTGTTGATCCTGCATACCGTCAGCTTGAGATTAATTTTTAGTCCGATCTACGCAGTAACTACTAATTATATCTTTATTAGGACTTGCAGTGTTGTGCTTATTTCTTGAGTTCATTTTATTAATAATGGGATCCTTATATATCCTTATATTATAATGGGATCATTAATAATGTATCTATTGAAATTTGGATGTTTTTTTTAAATTCCGATAGCTTCACGAATCATTCTTAACAGAAACCGGTGTTTTGTGGGAGGATTTTTGGCCTATCAAATCTGATTTAATGGAAGAGTATGTTGACAAACTGCAGACTTATTTTGTCTATTATATAAACAATTTAAAAATAAGTTGCGATAAAATCCGTAAAGTTGTTTAATTTAAAAATGTCTTATATTCGCGTAAGTCTCAAAAACAAAATTTACTGAGATCGTTAGGAATTCGAATGGGCAGAAGTTCGACTCCAAACAAAAAATAGCAGTGGATACTATAAACAAGTTATTCGTTTGCGCTGCCACTGCGTGCTTTGCATCGGTGTGCAGATGTCAACCACCCGTTTATTGCGCTGCAAGAGGCACGATTGCCTGCTGCCCACTGCTTACGATAAACATTTTTTACTCGCCAGAAGTGCGACGCATATTATCCTCGTGTTTAAAACATAAATCAATCACAGACAGGTATTGTACGTCAATGCAGCTCCTGAATACCATTTCAACGCAAATTTCAAATACCGGCGATAAGAAAAATTTTGAGAACGGTCTGTGCTTTCGTCTTAGTGAGTTTTTGCGAACTAGCCAAGCTTTAGCGGAGAAGCAATTTGCTTATTGACCGGGCCGCTCCACTATTGACCTCATTCGAGAATGAAGAGAGCGATACACATGGAAATGTGTGTTTTTGCATGCTAACTGTGGTAGCTGTTGGAGGCCAAGTAAAATAAAGGAGATACAGGGCCGGGGATACCATGGATGCCTGAACCAATTTAAACCAAATGAGCCCGATAAAGATATCTTATTTAGTGCACATACAAAATGTAAATAGGTTCCGATGCTTTTATCCCAGCGTCCTATAAATCATATGAATTAAGGATAATTTTGATAATCCAGTTCAGACAGACGGTGGTGTCCACAAAAGGCTCATGAAGAGCCTTGTATTCCTATTATGGGGGAAGGAATATATTTTCTCATCTGACTTAAATGTCTTAACATAGATAATAAACTGACCTAATATACATAATAAAATATATTATTAAATAGTACATGAATATAGAAGAAATAATGTTATATATA
>JAOCPS010217507.1:0-13851 GCA_025505425.1 Graphium colonna
GAGACCAATTCTCATCAGATCGTTGCTTTCTGAATTTTTGAAAAGCACGATGTCATCCAATCGACGGTAGACGACTTAATTAAGCGAATGGAACGTCACAAATGTCAAATACTGTTATCTTTCGTTAAATATTATTAATTTTCCGACCGCGTAATGTATTTTATTTCTCGTAAAAATAGTTAGGACCCCTATATGCAGAGGACCCGTATGCAATGATTGTAGTCGTTAAATGAGGTTGTTTCTGTAAATGAGAATAAAAGAATGAATGCACCTCTGTCTGCGAAAATACTAATGCTGTATAATATCACCCACACATTCAAGTGATCACTTTCTGCCTAAAGACGACTTAGTGAGAAGATGGTGTAATAGTACGTCCCTTTGACAGTTTAAAGGTTCGGTTACTGGAACATTATTTTTTTTTAAATGTAACGAGTACGATCTTTGCTATTTTTTATAGTTATTTTGTCATTTAAATGTATAAGGTAGATTTGTTTATTATCTAGTGTAACATTTAATTTATTTTAAGTATTATATTTCAGGAATCCGACCCCTGCCCCCTCGGTGAAGGAAGAATCAATTAGTGAATTCAAATGGGAAGCAGTGAATAACACAGAACACATGAACTATCTTAATATAAACGGGAATTTCTCGTTGCTTACTGATCCGGAAGCGAAAAGGGTACGTTTTTGGGACTGGCTATATGATAATTACGCCAAGAAAGTGGAGTGAAAAAACAAAACATTGTGTATGTGTGGTATACCTGTGTCATTTGAAGAGAGAAAAAGAAGGTAGAAGTGACAAAGACTGTAATGATTTATAATCTGTTGGATCGTGTTTGTGAAACGTCATCGAAATTTACCGTTACGTAAATTTGTTGTTTTACGATATGTATAAAAAGTATTATCATATTTTACCTCTTAATTCTAAAAGATATATTGTTTTCAATTATTTAACTGTACATTTTTATGTTTTTTAAAAATATCCTTGATAAGTTTTTATACTCAATTGGACTCTTACAATTTAAAGTGAAAGTTGTTATAAGTAACGAAAACGTTCATGTAACTTTTATTTCAGAAACGATGGTCGATTAATTAAATACTTAGTCAGAGTAAACCTCCTAAATAGTCATTTAAGTAAGTCGATCGAATCGATACTATTATCATAACTTTAATCGATACCATCATCACAACACTCTGTAAAATATCCCGAGTATACTTTGATTTTTTTTTATCCGCTGGTTTTTTTATAAATGCATTCCGTTCCTTACAGTTATCGTGTGGAAAAGCAAACTCAAATTATATTGTAAATAATATTATTAAATGATATTCTCTAGAACTACCTGTGTGGTAATTTTGTAATAAATTACTACACAGCATAAGTGTTAATTAATTATACGTATTTAAGAAAAGCTTCGTTTTTTTAAACATCTCCTTTTCAGTTGCGTTACCGAAAATTATAATTAAATTTAATCTAAACCCCATAAAATGGAATCATTAACTCGTGTTATCAATTTTTCTCCTATTGTGTGCAAAGAAACACATTACCATGAAATACTTAAGAAAAATTCAAATCAGTTTTATATCCCCATAACTACAACGTTACATTAATATTTATGTGTGTTGCTAACAAAGGTGATAAAATATCATAAATTTTAGTAGTTATTACTAACTATAAATGTTAAACCGCAGTAACGACCATTAAAACTCTCCCAGGTAAGTCAACTTATCGATTGCGATCAAATCAAGCGGATGTTCGGACTTTCATCAGGGACCTTTGATCACATCATGCCCCCTCCCCCTCCCTTGTTAGTCGTATTTTTTTTTTTTGCATTAACAGGGGTGTCGAAGATTCAGAAAATCAATCGAGGTTAGTGTGTCGTCGTCGTGCTCCAGCTACGTTGTTCTTCCTAAGAACCTCTTCCAACGAAGCTGTTAAAGCCGGACTTACAGATTACACAAAAAAAATAACTTTCATGACATTTTATATTAGTTATTTTGATTATAAAAACTGTAAATCCGATTTTTATAATAAAAATATGAAGCTACATCGGAAAAATTATATTTCAACGTTCATTATTACATACAAAAGCAAAAATAATTTTGACGTTTCACATATACCATGCTTTTCACGACGGCTGTTGTGACACATTGTTACACGTATTTACGAATGTTATTATACGGTAGGTCATCGATTCTCTAGAATATTTTAGCGTAACAAGCATTACTCGATAAAGAAAGAATGAAAATTGATAATTATTGCTCGAAATTGGTTACAATATTTCTATGTGCCGAAGAATTCTGTGGAAATATAATACCTGTGATCCGAGACCATTTTTTTTACGTAAACGAAATCCGTAACGCAACCCAACTTGTGTGTCCTATCACACACTCCCGTGACTCCACCAGAACAGGCCGCAAAAGCAGTCCGACGTCATATACATCTACCATTTATATTCAGACAAATCATGAAGGAACAACAAGCGCAACTCCTAAGAATTAAGTCCCTCTGTCACGACAATGAAACCATAAAAAACTCAGTAGTTTATGTTGTTAGTTCAAGAGACACTATATTTCTCAGCGAAAGATTATTTTTAGTCATATAAATTATTGTTATAAACAGTGAAGGAAAGAAGGGGCTTGAATACAAGGATATATTTTCCCTCCAGTTTTATGTTTTGGTTAATGTAAATTCTCTTTGTAATAAATATCTGTGGTTATGCAACCGTACTGAAATAATACAAAACGAGATACTGAATAATAAAATCATTGTTGCAACTGCGGAGACGTAAGTGCCTTTTTTCAGCAATAGAGAACATTTTGGTTAACTCTTTCCATTTAAAACCATGACTTCAACTTTTTACACGAACGCAGAAACGAGAAAATATAGCCTGTCCCCAGGGCGGGATTTAACCTTAATGCCGCCCCTGGGCAATATACAAATGCCACACAAAAAAAATAATTTTAAATAGAGCTTATTTCTGTACAGAAGATTAATATATAGGAAGGCAATGTCATTCCGTCATTATAGCAATATGCGTCTGATAATGTCCAAATCATCATTCTATAAAGCCACGAAGTCAGAGAAATAAACATTTCCTCAGTGGAGCATTCACGAATTTCTTTGTTAGTTAAATTGCCTAACTTAATAATAGGCAAGATTTTTTCCTTAATCTATTTCAAGCATATTTTACCAGTTTACAGTGTCCAGCTCGTCCAAATTGAAAACTCTGAAATGAAGCAAAGCTGACCGTTAAATATATTTATTTAATCATCCATGGTACTGTCTTTTCATTTTTTCTTTTCAAACAGTCTGAAGTATTTTTCTAGAAATTAGTTGAAAAGAAAAAAAAAAGTATTAAAAAATGTTATCGCATTTTACAGAAAGTCTCGTGAATCAAAGACTAACATTATAAACATTCTTCTCAATTAGTTTTTCCTATACAAGATTTTTGTCTCTCTTTGGCATATTCTATAATAATTGATGTTATAGTTATCACCTTACTTAAGTGATAAAATATATTTTTATAGTCCTTAGAGTTTCTATGCCATGTAACGTGCATTAAATCCTGTGCTTTCGTTACGTAAGCTATTTATATTACATTCGAATAAAGCCTATGCTACACAGAATATTTGGCAAATGAACCATGGGATGTAGAACTTTTCAAAATTTACAAGGTTTCTAACACATACTAAATCTGGTTATATGTTCATATTTCAAATTTAAATTTACTACACATTTATTCACACAGATGATTGATTTGATTCTTGCACGTTTTTATGTAAGGTCAAATTTTACCTAAAATAATTGCAAGCTCGTAATAAAACTACCACTAGTCCGAAAAATCCAATCTTGATATGAAGAGACCGATGAAACTTAGCAACTGCTCTTTTAAAACCGTTTCAAATTTTGGAATACATTTTACCGGACCACATCCTTTTCCTAGTATAAATTTACATATGGACAATACTTGTGGTATTGTCCATATGTAAATTTATACTAAATAAAGGGTAAGAATGGACAGTGTTTTTTCTGACCCATTTAAGCCAAAGTGCGGGGCAGACAGGGATGCATCCTGTCGGCTCAATTCTTCAATCTCATTGAAGAGCATATTCTGAAAATGCACTCGATAGCTGGGAAAGTTGCATTTCGTTTAAAGGACAAGCGCATTACTTACCTTCGCTTCGGTGACGACATCACTTTAATCAGAACCTCTGAGTGAAAACTGAAAAACCTTTTAAAAACGTCTAAGAAATCGGTAAAGATTATGGGCTTCACGTCAATTTATCCAAAACCAAGCTAATGTCTGTTGTCAGAACCAGAGCAAAAACACGAACTTACGAGTTGCAAAGCCTCGATGTGCAGGAGTGCAGGAGATCCTGTATCTGAGATCACTGATAGCCAATGACGGTAGCTGTGTAAAGAAAGTTGACAAAATCAGCTGTGAGGCGTTTAGAAAAGATTTCGAAGAATCGTAGTCATCTTCTTCATATTTCAATATGCTAGACACCAGCTAGAGACCTGGATTTAGAAGAAGCATACGACAGAGAATAGATACTGGCGAAATGTGGTGTTGGCATAAAATTTTGAGAATTCTCTGGACGGCACATGTCACAAATGTGTCTATTCTATCGCAGCTGAAGCGTGGAACCCGCCTGCGTACATTATGTGTGCAGCGGCTACTCAAACGTTGGACCGATAATATAAAACAGGCTGAAAGTCAAACCTGGTGAATTGTAGTAAAGAAATTAACCGTGTTGGTCACGATCCTCAGTCAAAAAGAAACGACTACAAAGAGAATTCTTGTTTTAGACTACTTAATTAACAACTGTGCCGTTATTACCTACACAGCAACATCAAAATAAGCTTACTTAAATATATACTTTGTTCAATTGATCAAAAGTTGACTTTGGAATTTAATTATAGATGGTTACAATTTGTAGGTAAAGGCTTGGTATAGCACCAGATTATACTTATTTCTAGTATTAAGTCTATGTCCGTCAAAATTTTAGACTAAACACATGTCGTAACGTAGCCTTTGCTTAAACTTATTACATTATCTTCAGACACAACCTCTTTCATCTTTTTGATTTTAATCGTAGGTAAGATAAAATTCGGGGAGAGTATAGAAGTATCATAAACTCATAATGGCAATACTTGTGAACGGAACATATATTTTTTCTATTAAATGTATGAAACATCGCTACCGAATCGCGGCCTTAAAGCTATGGCACTACCCTAACCTGCCTTTAGTAAAAATGGCTTCTGTCAGGTCAAATCCTCTAAAAATTAATAACTAAATAGTTGAAGTGTAACTAAATAGTCAAATTATAAATGTTGTTAAAAAGAGAGTTCAAAGAATAAAGGCTTCGCTTATAAAACATGATACCCGAGTTTATAATGAATTGAAATAGATAAGGCCTAATAACAAAATATAGAGATAACAGTTCTATGCGCTTTGTTCTTTTCATTTTAACTTAATTTAATAATTATGGTTACAACAGATTGAAATAATCTGTGGCACCGTCTGTTTTGACATAAAATTAACCTAACTTTTATAAACTGAGTGTCGCACGCTTTATGTACTGTATATATTAGCGTGAATAATAACTTCACTTGGTAATCAGTTCGTGATAAGACTTCGAGAAATAAAGTCGTACGTCCTTACAGTAACAAGTTACTTTACGTGCGTAGACGTGCCGTTGCAATCGTCCGATCGCAGTAAGTTATTTAAACTTATCTCCGCTTTTTATTTTTTTTCTATGTGAAGTATGTACTTTATTCCACAGAACTTGTTAGGAAATATTAAGCATTGCTACAATAATACAAACGATAATGGGACTACTTTTCGTTACTATTTTAATTTAATGTTTCAGGAACTGCGACATTTTTTATTAAAAAATAATTTAAATACAACTTGAAAATGCATAACGGAGCTACCAATGGAAAATCGGAATATTTTGACCTCAAAGATATGCCACATATTATAAGAGCACTGTAAGAAATTTGTTCAACAATCTTTGCAAATAAAAATAGAGAAATACTGTTTTTTAATTTATTTATTGTAAATTTTATTGCAGGGATAGAAATCAGAAATTACAACCGGACAGTCTGCATTTAATTGGAAATACTCCATTAGTTAAACTCAATAAAATTCCAAAAGAGGAAGGATTACAATGTGACATGTGTAAGTTTTGTTTAAAACAGAAATATATAACTTTTATTTTGACATTACATATAAAACTTATTTTAAACAATTTTTAGATGCTAAATGTGAGTTCTTGAACCCTGGAGGTTCCATTAAAGACCGTATTGCCTATAGAATGGTATTAGATGCTGAGGAAAAATGTCTACTTATCCCTGGAAAATCTGTGATTATTGAACCTACATCAGGAAACACTGGAATTGGCTTAGCTCTTGCAGCTGCTGTAAAAGGTATGAAATTTATTCTCAATTTCTTTTGATTTATGAGTATAATTATTGTATTTAATATTATGATTTTTTTATCAGGGTACAGATGTATTATAGTCCTGCCGGAGAAAATGTCAGATGAAAAAGTAAACACTTTAAAGGCTTTGGGTGCTGAAATTGTCCGCACTCCCACAGAAGTAGCATCTGATGATCCTCGAAGTAATATAATGGTGGCTCTTAAGATGACTAGGGAAATTCCTAATGCTGTTATGTTGGACCAGGTAATAATATGTTCCATATTGCTTCATTAGCCATATATAATAGTAGGTCAGTAGAGAAGTTCTGATCATACATGATTCCCAATCTGTATAAAAGATGCCTCAAGGTTATCTTAAACCAAATGTTGATAAACATAGTGACAAAAAACCACTTGTTTTATCTCATCTATAATAATAATATAAATCATTGCTGTATCAGTAGTTACCGAGAAGTTGAAAAAGATTATCTTAATGTGATACTTTTGTGCTGAATGAAAAAAAACACTGTTATGTCATGATAACATATGTGGGGTCCTTTAAACATTAACTCTATAGATATGAATAATTCCTATTTTTATTTTTTTTTTTTGGTTATTAGTATATAATGGCAAAATTATCATTATATCTACTATTTTACTACATTAAAAAAAATATGGCCCTTCTAAACTTTGTTATAAGAAATTTTTTACATTATCAAATATGAAAGTTTTTAATAAATATCCCAAATGGAACAGACATTCGATTTCAAGTTGTGTCATTAACATCCTAGTGCCAACCAAGCTGGTGGTAGCTTATAATGAGCGAATCTATATCTAGAACTCGCACGCGCCATGTGAATATACGTATTTTGAATTTGAATTTAATGTCAACCAAGGCTGCAATTTTTTTTTTCTTATTTACTAAATGAAGTTAAAATGTCTAACCAACTTTTTATTTTAGCATATATAACATTTATCCATTGAGATTATCATTAGTGATCTATAATATATTATAGATCATCAAGATTATCATTAGTGATCTATAATATATTATAGATCATCAAGATTATCATTAGTGATCTATAATATATTAAAATTCTATGCACGGTATCTATCACGTGTGATAATTGCGCGCAGATGTATTGCCTCAATATAACGTAAGAACTAATTTTAATTTTATAAGGAAAACAGATAAGGCACAGTTTATGACTTATGTGACTACTGTGTCGATAAACAACAATACCATTTTCTTTTTTATTTTTAAAACATACACATTTAAAATTACCAGATTGGCCTAACGGCATTTACTGAAGAATGTTATCGCGATTTGATTAATATTCAACTGTTTCATATGCAAATGAATCTACGTGACCAATACGTTCCTATACAGACTTGAATGCATTTTAATTTACTAGTCTTGTACACACGAGATTTTTTTTTTATTAATCATGGCAACCTGCCGATGACTTCAGCAATTCCTGCCAGTGTTGCGTGATAAAAACTCTTAAGTTAACAGCGATTTAAGGACAGTAATTGATAACTAAAGTTCTTGTGGCAATATAGTGGGGCCTGAAACAATTTTTAGTAGGCAATAGTTAGTACGAGAAATATTTCTTCTTGGGAAATGCATTTATTTTCATTTAGCTAGGAACGTAATTAATAACGTTTAAAATAATATTTCATAATGATTTTCAGTTTTTATTTACTTAGTATAAGTTCTTTATGATGATGTTATTACCAATTTTAACAGATTTAATTAATTTTCACCAGTTTAGTCGATATATACAGCCATAGACATTTATAATATTATTATTTTTTTTCTTTTTCTTATTAATTACGGCAACCTGCCGATGATATAATATTATAACGTCACAAATGACGACTAGCGCCTTAAATAGAAAATAATATTCAAATATTACGTAACATCATAAACAAAATTTCAAATCAAATGCAACAATTTTCGTGAAAATAATTTATATTTTTTCCTAATATTCATTTATGTAAAGGATTTCAATCCAATTAGGCCATCGCATCAATAACACAATAAAATAAAAAAATATCGGTGACACCGAATAAATACAAGTGATTTGGTTTTTGAAAGTTAAACATTTAAAGATAGAAATATAACCGTGATCTTCAATTCATTTATTTGTAATTTTAATGATAACTTTTAGCTCTTCCGCGACCCCCGTTCTTATATAGTAGAATGCGACGTAATAATAAGTTTATCAGTTATGACCAAATATATTATCTCTTTGTCATATTTCGTAAACTTCTAAAACACGTTCATGGCACACAGTAATACTTATAAAAACAGTTAAGGAATCACTTTGAGTTAGACATGAGTAACAATAAATCATTTAATAGATTTGTGTCATGCAACATTATTATGAAATGCAACATTATGAGATTTGCAATATTACATAGGTGGATAGATATAATAATATAAAACATTATATGTTAAAAAAAAATAAGTAACATTAAAGATATTTGTAAAGGCAGGTGGGAGACAAGCAAAAGGTTCACCTAATGTTACGTGATATCCATCATCTTTATAGAGTCTTACTATGTTTACGATGACTATATATTAAGTCGGTTTAAAGTTTTGTATGTAAGTCGATACTCTTCCACCTGTAAAAAGTACGTGAATACACACTTGCTACTTCGAATGACAAGGCCTGTTTTTGGCGTTTGTCATATACATACTTCTCTATATATAGGTCACTTCTATGATTACAAGAGATCATAATTAAGTATTATTAAGGACATTCCAATAAAAATTGATTTGTCCAACAGTACAACAACGTGTGCAACCCCTTGGCCCACTACGACGGAACAGCGGAAGAGATCCTATGGTCTCTAGATGACGATGTGGACATGGTGGTCATCGGCGCCGGTACATGCGGAACCGTGTCCGGGATTGGCCACAAGATTAAGGAGAGATGTCCCAAATGCCAAATAGTTGGCGTGGACCCCTACGGGTCGATTCTGGCCTCACCCCCAGAGATCAACAAATCGGACGTCTCAATGTATGAGGTAAGTTTTATATTTAAAACCTAATTTTATATTAAAAGGACAGTGCCCATTTCATATGACGAACCGTGCCAAGTTGTGTCAAATTCAAACATGTTTTTTGGAGACTAGACTTGTTATATTAACTACTACAGAAGTTATTTTCGTGAAAAAACCCCGGGTTTCGGAGATATTTGATAAATTCGAAAAACCGATTCATAGGAAATAGCTTCTATTGCATTCCACGTCACTATGACAGATTGCGCAAACGTCATGTAGGTAAAGCAAAGTTCATACTTTTATACTTTAAATTAAATTCCGTGCTTAAAATCAAA
The DNA here is from genome assembly GCA_025505425.1 of Graphium colonna. Classification (NCBI taxonomy): domain Eukaryota; kingdom Metazoa; phylum Arthropoda; class Insecta; order Lepidoptera; family Papilionidae; genus Graphium; species Graphium colonna. The sequence goes on from JAOCPS010217507.1 coordinate 9,772, forward strand.
TCCATAAAGCCAAAAGTCTTAAAAAATTTAAAAATTATTTCTATATAATTTTGATCTTGATGCAAGAGAATTATTGATACTAGGTTTGGGCATTATCATTTAACCTTTATATTTAATTTTTTTTGCCTTCTAATGCTGTTTATAAGACGTCTTATGCTATTTAACGAACAGACATCGGCAGATTACAATTTTGTTGTAGTTAATAGATATAATAAAAATATTTTTTTTATTATTAAATAATTTTTTTTTAATAAAATATGTAATAAATAACCTTTTCAAAAATTAATTGAGAATAGAATAACAAACAGCATTATATACAAAAATCAATGTAGATATATATCACTGTCCTACTGACCGATCCTAGTAAAATTTTGCACACGATAGTAATGAGGTAAAATTGAAAAAGTCTAATATTTTTTATTTAGATTTTTTTTTAAAAAAAACTGCCCTAATTATAAGACCAAAGTCTTGTGTTACAAGGGCGTTTTTACAAACATAAATCCCACAAAGACAAACATCCAGATCCGAAACAACTATTTGTAGGTCGTACAAATATTTGCTCCGTGTGGGAATCGAACCCACGACTTGCGACGCAGCAGTCAATGTCTTAGTAACTGCGCCAACCGGTCAATAAAGGTATTAGCTGAAGGGAAGAAGCGAATTACGGCCGCGGTGGTTAATCCGCTGAAAAAATCAGCCAACTGCGCAGAAGATATGCGCAAGTGTACGCGCAGACGTCCGGGGACGGATATCCGACACGACCGGAGAGAGATAAGAACTGACTTCTTACATGCTCATCCAACGCATGGATCACCTTTCTTTTCAGGCAATAGGGTGATCAACCTGCACTGCTCTAATCCAACCAAGAAACATCAACGCATAGTTACTGTTCCCCCGCGGGATTTGAACCCATGACCTCCGAAAAGTCGAAATAAATATAATTTTACACAATTAAAACTGGCCGAGTGCGAATCGCACGAAGGGTTACTTTACAATTTTTCGCATATTCGTATTCTAGATTGTGCTTGTGTGTACTGGATAGATTTTTTGCCATGCTGGAAGCTTGTCGGACTATTAATTTTTAAATCCTACTTTAGTAATTTCACACCACAATCCACAATGATCTACACACGGCTGCAGATAGAAAAAGATGACCAAGTCGTTCAACAAAAACTTATACCACGGGGTGGTCACGACCCTCAATATTGAGGAAACCGACGCGAGGGGGAAGAGGAGGAATAATTTGTAAATTGGTGTCGAAGAAATTCGTTTACTGAATTGAAAATTTTCTTTGTACTGCTTTTTGGCATACTATTTTTGTTAGTACGGTATATATATGTGCAACGTTAGTTTTGTAAATCCTTTAGTTATTTGATTGTTAAATTAATCTACTGTTTTTTCTTTTTTGAACTAAGAAATAAATGGACATGAGATTTAGTTGTGATTTAATAAGAGTGCTAACTGACGCTTAAATTATAATATAATTATTATAATATATATAAAATATTATTCTTATTGACTTTATTTCTTCACAAAATAACGGCCATAGTTGTATTTTATCTATCCAAAGCTTTTGACTGCGTAGATAATGAAACCCTTCTTCTTAAACTAAATCATTATAGTATTCGTGGCGTAGCTCTTAACCTCATTGCCTTTTATCTTAGTGAAATAATTCTGAAAGTAGTTATAAATAATGTCGGTTCTTCTGGATCTTCTTTGAGAATGGGTGTACCGCAGGGGTTTATTTTGGATCCATTTTAATTTATTTAGTTGCGAATCCAATAACATAACGGATTGGATGAAGGTATTTTTTAATATAATAATTGATGGTCCCTGCGTGGTCACCCAAGTAAATTTTTCCTGTTTATGCAATAATTTTTATTAATGTCTCGCTCCTATTGGTCATAGCGTAAACTAACGTCTTCCCCAATGAATGTGCTATCCAACAGGAAAAGAATTTTTCAATTTAGAGTACTTTTGAGATTAGCACGTTCAATCAAATAAAAAACTTCAGTTTTATAATATTAATATAAATATATTAAATTAATTATTATTATATTGTTTGGATTACAAAAACAAATCCAACTGCAACAGTAATAAGGCAATTTTAAATCTCTCACATCGAAATAAAGTTTTGTTTCTGAGACTTATGCGAATATAAGACATTTTTAAATTTAAGAACTTGACGGATTTTATCGAGGTTTATTTTAAATTTTATCATACGACGTTTCGAACCCTTTACAGCGTTCATGGGCACGGGTAGGACTGAGGTGTTTGATGTCCTGGTGTCACTTGTCAATCCTGCATACTGTCAACTTGAATATTAATTTTAGTCCGATCTACGTAAAATTAAAAATTAAAAAATAAGTCTCAAAAACAAAATTGTATACGTGTATTTATATATAACAAAGTTGAGCATGTGTAAGGTGTTTAAGCACACCTCATAATCTTTGAGGCTAACAGATTAACAATAAGTACCAGTAAGATCTTTTCAAACGACTTCAAAAAAGGAAGAAGTTTCGACTATATACATAAGTATTCATTAATGAAAATCATGTAGAACCTTGTGCCATGAAATACTCAAACTACTGTATCCATTCAATGAAAAAAAAATCAATATCGGTTTATAACTTGCGCAGAAATCTATGGCATACATACAAAAAATATACAGTCGAAATAAGAACCTCCTCCTTTCTTGCAGTCGGTTAAACATCAACGACCTGTTACGGCCATGCAAACATTTCCACTTAAATAGCTTATTCGGCAGATATAATATATATAACATTGTCAGATAATTGATTTTCCTCTAGCTCGAATCTGCATCAAAATCTTTTCAGTAATTTGTTATAGAAAAATAACATGAAGTCCGCCGTACGAAAAACTATCTATAATAATATTATAAAAGTAAATTTAGAAAGCGCCTATAGCCTAGTGGTTAAGAATACGGACTTCCGATCACGTGGTCAAGGGTTCGAATAACGCCTTTCGACTGTTGCTATGGACCATAGCCTTAAAAACCCTAGCACAAGCCTAGAGCTTAATTTTGTTTTGTTTTTTTAAAACGCTGCCATTATTATAACATTAAATCCTTGTGTCACAAGGGCGTTTTTCAAACACAAATCGCACAAAGACAAACACACAGATCCGAAAAAAAATATTTGTAGGTCATACAAATATTTGCTCCGTGTGGGAATCGAAGTATTTGTATATTTGTATGTTTGTTACGTAGTCAAATTGAAGTGAATGGCACAGTTGTGTCTTTGAAATAAACTGAATAATTAAACTGCCATTTTATTTGGAATAAATTTTTGGCAACCATTTAGCATTCACGTCGGAACAAAGGTCAGAGTCAAAGAGAATAGAAATTGCTTTATGCAATTTGGTAACGTTTTATGCTCCGGCGATTGTTCGTTTAAGGTTTTACTTGTTTTCTCTATTGTTTTCTTTTATATGTATTACTCGAAAATAAATTAAAATGTAATAAGTCTAAATATAAAGGATATTTAAAAAAGCCAATTGGCACACTTTACTTAATTATATACTCGATTACAAAGGAAATTATGTTTCTTAAAATCACTTTCTTTATTAAATTTTCAGATATAAAAATATAGCACGAATTTCATGTAAGTAGCTACACAATCAGTTCCATAAATTTATTGTTAAAAATATCCTCTAAATATTTTTTTTCAGGTAGTAGAGCCTAACATATTATTACAGCTTTTGTTGTACTCCTGCTACCGCGCTCACCCAGGAAGTACCACCATCCTTTATTAAGTCGACATAAAATAAAGTATGCATGACTTTTGGGGGTGACGAATAGCCTATCCCCTTCAAATCCTTATTCCCGACTCCATCTTATCCAATAAACCTATTCTATCCAATTCTAGCTTGACAATGCACTCACAACTCCCCGGATGTTGAATGTGTCTGTGGGCGACGGGATCTTCCTTTCCATAAAAGAAATCAATCCTCAATAAATATTGCATATTCCTGTCATCTGTTGTATATACGAGGGCGGCACTGAAAATTTCGAGAATCAAGGATATGACACAACATTATTATTTAAAAATGTATTTATTG
>JAOCPS010217618.1:0-13850 GCA_025505425.1 Graphium colonna
TGGGCGACGGGATTACTTACCATCAGGTGAACCGTCTGCTCGTTTGTCATCCTTTCCATAAAAAAAAAAAAAAAAACCGTTCTTAAAATTAAAAAATGATTACGTAAATGGCTTCTTGGACACACATTTTACTCCGTTAAGGATTTTTTATAACACAATCCTACAAATCTTTGCGATAATTGTAAATCTTTGTATCAAACTGTTTGAACTTGAACAAACAAATGAAGAATGAAATTATAATATTTTTTATAATTTGGAAATATTTTTTCTATTGTAAGTTTTGTTAACTGCTTAGGAACAATATATATTTGCATGCTAATTTTGTGGCTGAATCTAAATGGTGATTTGTTATCTTGTAAAGCCCAGTTCATTGGCAAATAAAGATATATTATTATTATTTAAATATTATTTAGCGATGTGGTGCAAGTGAATCTAAATAGGGTGATTATCTACTTAGGATTAGGATTGGGAAGGCGAGGAAGTAGAAAAAGTAAAGAGTAGTAACCATCCAGCATCATCACAAGCCAATCACGATATATTTTAGTCCGACTTCTCAATTACGGAAATAATCCAATTCTTTTTAATTGACTGTTAAACAGACTTGTATTGGAAACATTTTCTATTATCTTTCCAGCTATCGTTTTACGCAAATAGCCGTGGATCCTCAAGTGAAAACACCTGGTGGCAAAGCGTATGACGTTTTGTTCATCGGCACAGGTATTATTTTTAAATTATTAAAAAATGTCAAAGCGTATAATGAAATCATTAATTACTATACTAGTTACAATACTAGTGACAAAAAATTTAGTTTTCTATCTATAAAGTGGATACAGAAGTGGTGCAACCGTATAACCTGGCTACTAAGACAGTTGCTCAAATAAAATTCCGATATTGACACTCACAACGGCCACATAAAACGCAAAAGTATTTCAGTATATCCAACCACAACTCTGTAGATCGCATACTATTTAAATTCCACTATATTTATTTATTGATACCTTATACAAGCTAGTATAATGAGGGGTTGACTGGGACAGAATGGCCCATAGCATTAAGTCCACCCTTTGCAATTCCTTTTATTTAAGGTTTTGCAATAAAGCATAAATATATAAAAATATTATTATAATTATAACCCGAACTAACCGATCCGCTTTTTACAGACAACGGCAAAATAATAAAAGCGATAAACGCCGTATCCTACGACTCAAACAAGCGCGCCGTGCCAGTAGTCATCGAGGAGTTGCAGGCTTTCGCGGCAGGGTCGCCAGTTCGAGCACTACGAGTGGCAAGAGCTGGGAGGGATGCGGCGAGACTTATAGCTGTTTCTGATAGAGAAGTGTTGAGTCTCAGGCTGCATAGGTGCTCCAGCGACAAGATCAGCTCTTGCTCGTGAGTAACCACTACTATTTTTTTATTTTTTATGGATAGCATTGGCGAGCAATCGACTTGACAGTTAGTTATCTTTTTAATCGTTCCGCCGATAACTGAGGATCATAAATCTTTTATAAACGATCAATAGTCAGCCTCCAAACGTTCCAGTTTATTGTCCGGTAGAGACCGAAACTGATAGGTAGCTCTAGTTGTTGGGGTCATATTTACGATTGTGAAGGGATAGAAGTGCTAACTAATCATAGGGATGGTCGTACGTGTCGTGACCAGTCGACTTTATAGAGAGGTAGTGCTAGCTCCCAAACTTGCAGGCTGATAAAGGCAACAAGAGTTGTGAACAGATCAAAACCCAGGATGAAAGACACTTAGTCGATCAATTGATTATTTAAAACACTTGCTTTTACGTAACATTTACTCAACATAACTAGTAAATCTAATCTACTACTTGACTTAAAAATCAGTACTTAATATTGTTATACACAGTTCGGTACAGTTGTGAAAAAAATAATTTCTAAATAATTTCATAATAAGACAAACAATAATGACCTTATGATACTAGCATATAATTAACACGTAGACCTGACTCCAGATCCACTTTATCCTAAAACCACCGAATTAACCCCGTATTTACAGTGAGTGTGTAGCGCTCCAAGACCCGTACTGCGCGTGGGACAAGCAGGCGGGGCGGTGCCGCTCCTATTCGCACGGCGTCAGCCGCTGGCTGGACGAGAACTCCTTCTACCAGAGCGTGGGCACTGGCAGCCACGCCGCCTGCCCGCACAGTCAGTTCTGCTTTTTATTAAATTATAAACTTACTAAAACCAATTATAACTATCACAACATCGCCCTCACGTGACCATTTCATCATCATCATCACGAGGTTCGTTGCGTAAATCGGCTATATTAGCCATCTCCGGGCGACCGCCGTACTAACTAGGAGTCGAAGTAGTTGCCATGGCTGAAATCGGTCGGAAGGATCATGCATTTATTTATGCAACTAAAATCTAAAATTATCCCAATTAGCTTTAGAAGAATTGTAAACGGAACATTAATAAAAAGCCTACTATTCTAACCAACAATATATTGAGCACCAAGATGTGTGGAAGAGATTCTCTGCACTTGTAAGGCCCCTGGCAATTTTTTAAATTATTATAGTGTCATTTTTGAAACACAAATTGTATACATATAAAGAATGGAAAAAAATACAGCAGAGTTTCTAACCGGTTCTTCTCTGAACAGGCAGGCAGTCTTATGATGAGCCTACTTGCTCAATTGTGTTTTGGGAATCTGGGGGAAAATTTATTGCAAGTTAGATTTTTTGTCACGCGATAATTTTTATCAACCTCTGATCCAGGATGATCCAGTATAATACACGTTTACGTTAAAAAAATTAAACATCATTTTTACTCTTACAGTAAGCTCTGTGGCTTGTGGTGGGACGTTTTACACACATAAATTCCACGTACACACAGATCCGAAACAAGTATCTGTAGACCATAGAAGTAATTATTCCGAGAAGAAGTCAAACCCACGACCCGTGATACTGAAGCCACGTGCTTAGCAACTGCGCCAGCCAATAATCAAATCCATGTTCTATTGTAATAATATAATCTTTATGTAGCATAGATTACTTTTTTTTTGTTATCGTTACAGGCAAGGACGCTGGTGCAGTAGGCGGTCTAAGCTCGGGCCTTTATGACGACGCTCGCGGAGAAAATAAGGGCGAGGTCATAAATATCGTGCAAGATAAAGACGGCAAGGGGAATAACAACAATAATGAAGGTAAATCATAATTCTTATTTTTATAGGCCAACGGTCTTCCGTACACCTATGTAGACACTCAGCATTAAGCAACTGAGGATGCTGTTTACCGAGTAATAACGGTCTGAACTAAAAAGAACATTACCGTAGCATAGTTTAAAACTATTCCGATAGAATAACAATATTCGGAAAGAGTCATTCAATAACTGCTTATCCTTATTAAAACGCGATTGGTCAGTTTCAGCGACGGAAAAAAGAGCGTATACTAAATTAAATATGGTTTCCTCCAGAGGTGAAATGTCCTGAATTTAGAAATAATTTACAGGATGGTCGATGAGTGACTAACAAATAAAAAAATATTAAAGAAGACCACTTGGTACTCGATTACCATCATATTTATGTACTTAAATTAGGAGCCGAAATTTTCCAATAAATTAATGAAGTGTGGTGATACTGCCTCCACAGCTGAGCACGCCGCAGGTCACCTAGCTCCACGCCGTATCCGCTATAACAGCTTCCCATATATAACGGCCTGAACAATTCGAGTGACTCGCCAGTCACCCTGTATAATTTAAAATAGACTTGGTGGCATCAAATGAAACGCCTAACTTAAAACTTTCTCATCCGTTTCAGAACGCGATTGTAACCTAATTTAGTTTTAGATATTTTAGACTTATCCTTGTTTTAAAAAATAATTATGTCTGACGTGGAAATACAAGTATATTGCCAATCTTTACAATAATTTACCAGATTGTCATATTTATTGAACTACCAGCCGGATTTGAAGTTTGTTTTACTGATTAATTTCACGTTATGATCCTTAGGAACCGACCATGAAGGTAAAAGTTACAATGAAGGTTTATCGAAAAGAATGCAATAACATGGGCAGGCAATGCAAACGTATGGAATAAATGTTTAAATTCAGTACAACGTAAATGTAAAATAATATAGACACATGCTGTAGACGAGAATAATCGCGGCTATTTTTTATAGAAATACTATCTGTTCCAGGACCAGAAGTGTTAGCAGCTGACCCCCCGCCGGCAGCGTACTCCGTTGAAACTCTAGCTTTGGCCGTCGCCGCGGGAGCTCTGGCGGCGCTGGGTGCAGGCTTCGCAGCAGGATACATCTGCGGCAGGCGATGCAAGAAGGACGATGATGACAACATGCCCTATCCCGATACGGAGTACGAGTACTTCGAGCAGAGGCAGAACATTAATAGGTAAGCTCGAGTAAAAAATTAATAAAGTAACAGCCTAATACTTACATGTCTCACTGCTGGGCAAAGACCTCCTCTAGACAGAGGGTAAAGGGCACACCACGCGGCCCAAGTGCGGATTGATGGACTTCAGATATCTCAGATACATTATTTCTAAGATATGCAGGTTTCCTCACGATGTTTTCCTTTACCGCAGAGCACTTGGTAAATAGGCTATCTAAAGCCAGTCGGGCTTTCGACTTCCGCAACCCAAAGGGATAAACTGAATTCGAAGGATGGATTAGTTGTCAGGATATTTAAAGGCACTGACATCCTATAACGATTGCCAAAGATGTTCTTGGCAACCGGGACCGACTCTTTACATGCCGCTCCGACGTATAGATCACCTTTCTTTTCAGGCAATCCGGGTGATCAGCCCGCATTACCCTAACCCAACCAAGAAACAACAACACAAAGTCGTTGTTCCCCCGCGGGGTTCGAAGTTATGACGTCCGGTTAGTAAAGCAAGCGCTAGCATACCACTAGGCTTCGGAGGCGATTAGGGTTCCGTACCTTAACATGAAAAAACGGGACCTTTATAGGTACAAGTGGGTGTCGGTCTGACATAGCCGAGTTGTTCCGAGACCACTCGACCAACTTGTGGCGTTAAAAAAAGTTTAGCTAAATATATCATGTGATAGATTAAGGAGTTCGTTACGAATAATGATTGACCATTTATTAATATTTCTTTGTTAAATAGATGTTTTAAAACTCTTAAAGCTTATATTTAAAGATCTCGTGTCCCGTTGTTAGTGGTCACACTGTGGAACGGCTCAACCGATTCGAGAGGTCGTAAAGTGCTGCATTAGTGCTGGATGTGGTGGCTAAACGGTAGTTAAGCAGGTGTTCTATAGATTGGACATCTCTGCAACACCTGCCAGAATAGCGCCAGCGCTTCTGCAGTATCTCACATCTTCCCATCCCCTACTCTTAACCTGTTTAATGACCCGAGTATGCCAGGGTAGATGGTCGTATCCTGGTGCCAACATTTCCACCCACCCCAGGATAGTCTAGTGCCCTAGTACAGGCACTAGACCATCCTGGGGTGTTCTAAAGATTTCACTCGAAAACTTTCTTGAAATAGCGTAGCCGTTTTGGAGCCCAAAGAAACGCATATACACACATTATCAATAAAGATCATACTATTTTCACGTTCTATGATGAGTCAACGCCATGAATCAAACTAATCTATTTATGGACCCCTTTTTAAAGCATGTAAAATTAAGTCCAAGGCAAAAACTATCAAATGACTCATTCACTTAATATCGTCGCGATATTACTAGAAAGTTTACTCGCAAGCGGCCATTTTGAAATTTCGAATCGATTTCCGGCAAACTACGGAAGTTTGCATTTTCTCATATACTAAGTAAGTGCTCCTGACCGAATTTCCGTAGCGGCGGTTAATCTACTTAGACAACACCCAACTGCGCAGGAGATATTATCTCTGTTTCTTTACTCACAAAGCTCGATGGGACGAATATCCGACACGACTGGAGAGAGATCAGGAGCAAGACCGACTTATTAGGTACATGCCCATGCGACGCATGGATTTCGCAATCGGATGATCAGCCCGCATTGCCCTAATCCCACCAAGAAACAACAACACAAAGTTATTGTTCCCCCTCGGGATTCGAACCCACGACCTCCGGTTTACTAAGCAAGGCTACAGAGACGATTCTCTTATATAAAACTAATCCTCTCAGTGACTGCATAAAGTTTGTCCTTTTTTGCAACATTTTTCATTGATGCTCTGCCCCTATCGGTCATAGCGTGAAGTTATACGCCTCTCACCATAGTCTTCTTTGATAAATGGGCTATCCAACACTAAAAGAAGTTTTCAATTCGAAGAAAGAAGTTTTCGAGATTGAATACCTGTTTTTACGGAATAGATGACAAACGAGCAGACGGTTCACCTGATGGTAAGTGATCCCATCGCCTATAGACACACGCAACATCCGGAGAGTCGCAAGTGCGTTGTCAACCTGAGAAACTGGATAGAAAAATTCCAGGTGGTAGAGCATAACATTTTTCCACAGCTTTTGCTGCACTTCTACGGCCGCACCCGCCCGGGGCGGTACCACCGCCCTTTATAAAGTAAAGTATGCACGACTTTTGGGGATGCCGAATAGCCATATCTACCCTTTTCTTTTCTCACTCCTATCCCCTCTGAATCTTTAATCCCGACCCCATTCTATCCCATTTTCTAGATTGACAACGCACTCGCACTCTCCGGATTTTGCGTATGTCCATGAGCGACGAGATCACTTAACATCAGGTAAACCGTCTGCTCGTTTGTCTTCCTTTCCATAAAACAAAAAAAAATTGCTTCTTGGACACACATTTTACTCCGTTGAAGAATTTTTAGAACACAATCCTACAAAACTTTGCAATGATTGTAAATGTTTTTATAAGAATGAAATTACAATATTTTTTATGATGTGTAAATACTTTTTTATCGTATGTTTTGTTATCATCTTAGGAACAATGTATTTTTGGGTGCAAATTTTACTGTGAATCTGGAGATCAAAATGTTGATTTGTTAACTTGTAAAACCCAGTTCATTGGCAAATAAAGACATATTATTATAATTATTCTTTAGCCTCCGTAGCTTTACGAACCGGAGTTCGAACCCCGCGGGCGGACAACGACTTTGTGTTGTTCCCTGGTTGGATTAGAGCAATGCGAGCTGATGACCCGATTGCCTGAAAAGAAAGATGATCCATGCGCCGTAGGCATGCAAAAAGTCAGTCCTAAGCCTGATCTCTGTCCGGTTGTATCCGCCCCATCGGGCTTTGTGAGTTAAGTAACAGAGAGTGCACCTGTGTCTGCGCGTACACTTGTGCACTATAATATCTCCTCATCAATCAAGAACGTCTTTGGCAATTATTATAGAATATCAGTGCCTTCAAATATCCTGACAACTAATCCATCCTTCGAATTCAGTTCATTCCTTTGGGTTGCGGACGTTAGTTGCCACTTGATTTGCGTAAAAACTGAAATTCAGGTAATATTTGGATGGATTAGAAGCGGACCCCAAGTAACTTGGAAAAAGACTAGGAGGTGTAGAAGTCAACTAACAATTTTGTCAAAAACAGGGTTGAAAACAAAATTAAAAAAGGTTTTTATTTTAAAAAAAATTTTAATGTTTTTTCCAACCGTGGTCAAACACGTAATTTTCCTCTAATAAACTTGCTAAACTTGAACGCAGCCTAACCTATATTTTATATAAAAAAATAAAACATAATTTTTTGCCTATGGCAGAACGCAAATCGCGTGTGTCCATTTAAAAAAATACATTACTCGCCATTTTGTTTATACAACCAGTATCAAGGTCGAACGTAGTCAGCGCAGGTTACAAAAACAAAACACGTTCCAATAAAGGATTTCTCAAACGACAACCCACTTCTCGGTTTTACCGTCGAATTACGACGCAATACGATACGAAGCTGTCGTAAGCATTCAGCGAATTCGTAGCATAAATATGAATAAAAACATTTAAGCGACTTCAAAGAATCATAAGTCTGCTTAAATTAAAGTATGCCTGACTTTTGGAGATGCCGGATGGCCATGTCTACACTTTTCTTTTCCCTTCAAACCCTGTCTTTTCCATAAAACTATTCTATCCCATTACCCAGGTTGACAACGCATTCGCGACTCTCTGGATGTTCGTTAGCCTTTCCGAAGAAAAAATTCCCGTCAGTCCTAGTTATGTCAAAATAGTAACCATTTCGGAGACTAGTTGAACTAGGAAGACGGAAATACAGACAAAATTCCTTCTTAGTTACGTATTATCTTATGACTTACTTATGAATGCATTTAGTAATACGCTCTAATTTTTAACAGACTTCCAAAAAGAAGGAAGATTCTCAATTCGAATGTTTCTATGTTTTTTATATTCGTTCGCCCATAACTCCGCCATTTATGAACCGATTTTAAAAATTATTTTTGCACCTTATAGGGTATTCTTCCGGAATGGTCCCATAAACTTTTCGGGGAAATCAGTTCAGTAGTTTTTTTATGAAATGAAAATAACAAAATTGATTTTGTGTTTTGCGCGTGTCTCGGTTATTTATGAACTAATTTCAAAAATTCTTTTTGTATATAATAAAACATTCTTCCCAGCGAGCCGATTCTTTTTAAATAAAAATAACTTATAAAAAAATATATTTTTCAAATCGGTTTATAAGTTTCATAAAAAAATTTTAGAATTCCAACAATTTTTTTATGAAAATTGGATTTATTTTTAAAATGAAAATAAAGGAGAAGATATGTTTCGAAAGTACACTTTTAAGGCGTTCGAAGTCGGTTTTTGTAATTTTCTGTAAAAATTAACTTGTGGCATTACAAACATACTCTTCGGCTTAGTTTATATGTATCGATTAAGAATGGATGTACCTTACAAGCCATAATTTATTATATACTGGCTGTATGTAGGCGGTAGTGATGTGCCGGCTCGTTAAAAATGTACATTCGCGGATACGGATCCGAATGCGGATATTTGGTGCCAAGATTCGCGGATACGGATCTTCACTTTGTTATTTTATTTAACTTACCAAAAAGATTTTAACGCAATTGATCAAAACATGGTTAATTTAGTACCTTAGAGTTATGTACTATTTGTATGGTACCTTACTATGATATATGTTTGGGATATAAAGCCGCCAAATATTTGATTTCAAGAAATAAAGTAATAATTTTGGTCTTATACTTTTTGGTCATAGCGTGATGTTATTTAGCTTTAAGCCTTCCTCGTAAATAGGCTATTTAACATTAAAAGAACTTTTCAATTTAGAACACTGGTTCCTTAGATTATCATGTTCAACCAAACAAACAAACTCTACAGATTAATTGTAGTTTTAAAGACATATGCTCCGCTGTTTTTGGTCATAGCGTGATGTTATATAGCCTAAAGCCTTCCCCGATAAATGACCTATCCAACACTAAAAGAACTTTTCAGTTCGATCTAGTACATCCTGAGATTAGCGCGTTCAGACAAACAAAGAGATCTGTATCTACATATCTTTTATGTGCCTCGGATATCCGCAGATATGTCACATCACACTTTGTAAGAGATGTTATTTCAAAAGATCAACTGCTCAGTCTCTCGCCCGCTCTTCTCAGCAGAATCTGCCTTCGGAACCGGCTGTAGCTTACTCTTATAATATGACAATGTATAAATTTGACGTTTCATAAGAAGCGTAAGTCTATGTGAATAAAGATATTTTGAATCACTAGTAGGCGGTCATCACTCAAAAAGTTCACGTTAGTTAAACGGATTCTCAAAATTATTATACGAATTTCAAAAAGTTCTTGTAGCTTTCTTTTCCTTAAATTTCACAGTCAGTAATGAGCAATCGCCTGACTAAGCGGCTGGCTCGTTTTAATATAATTGCTTATGGGACTCGACCACCCCGGATATAGACGGAGGCAAACTGGGGTACCTGCTAGGCATGGGCCGTTTCAGTGATTTTTCACTTGCTATCGGTTATTTAATGTTCTCTTTGTTTGCAACGATAACGTTATATAACCGATAGCAAGTGAAAAAACAGTGAAACGGCCCACGTCTAGTACCTGCCTTTCAGGAAACGCCGAAATCATGTATGCAGGGTAACTGGTGAGACACTTTCAATATTTGAGGACGTTATATGTTGGGATCACATATGAAAAATTAATATTAATTGACCACCGAGTAACCATAATCGGAATTAATTACGAACGCGTGAACGTAACTAGCTGAAATTCATATCAAATACTCAGGTTTACTATTCCTTAGAGCAGTTAAAAAATCAGACTTCTGCCAACGCAATCAAAAGATACAGCCGTTTATCCTGCACATTTTGTACTTTGTTACGACATTCGTAAGGGAATCAAAAAAATATAAGAGATTTTATACGAAGCACAGTCTTATAGCGTAGATAAAAAAAATTGCAAAAAACATACATGTTTAGTTACATTATACAATAAAAATATTTTTAATAATTTTAAACTTACTACACCTTTCCTCATCACCGCGTAGAAGTATTACTTGAAATTCATATCAAATACTCGGGTCTTTAATAACTTTAAGCTATAATTCTATGACAACGCAATCAAACACAGCAATTAAAGCCGCGTATTTCGAAACTCAAATAATAAAAACGAAATAAAATTAAAAGTCGGTCCCAAAAAAAAAATCATAAAGAATGGTATGGAAGCCTTCATATGTAAAACCGAAAAGCACTTGGCCATTTTTTTTAACCTTACTGCTAAATTTTAATAAAAGAAAAAAAAAATTAAAATATTCATTCAATAGGCTCAAACCAATTGGTTTTTGCCATTGAAGAGAAAATAATTTCCTTCCTGTAATATTTGCATTAACTATACTTGGCAAAATACACATTTAAACTTGTAATTAAAATAATGTGTTTGATATAAGATATATAACTTTGCAAAATACTAAATCAATCTTTGCAGATATCCTGTCCGTATGAATTTTACACGTTTAAGATTAAATGTAGCTTATAGAAGAACAAATAAAGGGTAACAACAATGAAAAAGTAAATATACATGCTAATCTCCATGGTGATTGCGTAGTGTTGAAGTGAGCAAACAAATAGTAAACACATCCAATTATATACAATATTAATATGTGAAACAAAAACTTTTGAAAATTTTAAAAACTTAAAAAAATTCGCAAGTCCAACGCAAATTTAAGTTAATATAGCAATGTGCAGAAAGCTTATGTTTTTTTTTATAAAAATCTTAATCAGTATAAACAGTATAATGCCATTTTTATACATTTATAAATCAAACATTTATACATTTATTTAGTGTTGTAGGACTTCTATTAAGATAAATAATGTGACTGAAATAAGGATATTTACATATTACTATTAGGATTAAAATGCAAAAATCAAAAATGTTAGAATTTAGTCTCTATGGCGCTGTATAAATAACCATTTTTAACATTGTCCCCAAGATGCGAGCCAAGTTCAGTTCACCTTGGAACTGGAGGTCAGTTTGGTCTACAGTACAATATATTTGTATAATTTATATGGTTGTTTAAACACTTTAGATTTCCTATTACTAAAACTTAAAAAAAATGAGCAGGGAAATATTATTGTTTTAGTTGTAAACATATTTGTACCATACATATTTTTTAGGTAATCTATATATAATAAATTATAAAAATAAAGACAATATAAACTACAAACTTGCAATAAAATACAGAAGTATTTTGGATATCTAATGCATTAGTCTTATTTTTGGATTAAAAAATTATTTGGAGATTTATTGAATTCAACGCCATCTTTTGGCTGTTAATAAATCAATAACATTGTAACAATGATTACAATTTATATGGTCAGTTATATTGAGATTTTTTTTATTTTGTCTTTACAAAAAAAATGTGGGTTGCACGAATTTGAGTTACCTAATTGAATTATCGTAATTGTAGCATTTTGAAATCGAAAAACACTTATCTAATTATAATGAAATTGGGACAAAATTTAAAAAATAAAAATTTGTATAACAATTTTTTCAATTATTTTGATACACAAAGGAAACTATTGGACTATTTTTTATAAAAATTATAAGAGACCGCAGTATAATAATACCTTTTAAATACATAATTTAAAAATCAGGGTTACATTGTGTATACACAAGCTATGAACCAATTGGCAGTTGAATTTAAAACCCAATTCTTTTTTATAAAGTTGGTTGAAAATATTAATTTTTGTGAAATAGTTGTATTATGTTTGAACAATTTTATATAATAAAGAGAGATAAACGAGAATAAAAAGTGAGAAAATAAGATATTCTCAAAGATAAGTCTTATTTGACTTGACACTAAGTCTAATTTTAATATATTTTTTACTGATGATGTAACTATAAAGAATTTAAGAAGATATTTATAACATAAAAGATCTTGTTTGCGGCTATTAATACTAAAATAAACATTTTTCACATAAAAATGAGGTCAAAAAAGCAGCATGTACTTGAGATCTCCGAGTGCTTTTCTAAAGCATGTCAAGCATAGCATTGTTTCCACCAAGATGTAGTATGTAAGAAAACATGGCCCTTTTGCATAGTGTATAATACATATACATCTTAACACTTTACCTACCTATACATACTGGTAAACTTTTACTGACTTCAATATAAGAGGAGGTTCTCAATTCAACTGTTTTTTTTTGTACGAGCAATTTACTTCAAAACTAATTTTTTTCTACTTGACAGGATGTATGTTACAAGATAGTCGCATGCAATTGTCATGGAAATCGGTCCAATAGTTACATTTCTAAATCAGGAGAACTAAAAAAAATGTTTGCTTCTAAAGTGCTTGTTTGAAAACAGTTCACCTGATGTTAAGTGATCCCTTCGCCCATGGACACAACATCCGGAGGGTTGCGTGTGCATTGTCAACCTGGGAAAAGATATAAGGGGTTTATTGGATAGTGATCAGGATTAAGGATTCGAATGGAAAAGGAGTGAGAAACGAAAAGGGTAGGAATGACCATCCAGCAACTCCAAAAGTTATGCATACTTTATTCTATGCTGACTTTATAAAGGGTAGTAGTACTTCCCCGAGCATGGCCATAGAAGTGCAGCAAAAGCTGTGCAATGTTAATAATTATTATGTAATTGTCACTTGATGATTCATAGGATAGGAAATAAATTAGTTTATATATTAAATCGTTATTTGTCATGTCAATTTTATATATAAAAAAGCCATTGTGGTGTATGTAATGGCGTTTTCAATTAATTTAATTTATTTTTAATGCACTTTCAATTAATTATTCAAAAATTAGCTTATTATTTAAATAAAGTAAAGAACATTTTTTTTTTAATTTTTATTTATGACGAATGCTCTATCATATAAAAAAAAATTCGAAATTGGTTCATAAATGATGTAGATATGCGCAAAATTACATAAAATCAATTTTGTTATTTTAATTTAAAAGAAAAACTGCTGAACCCATTTTCCTAAAAATTTTATGGGACTATTCCAGAAAATATCCTTTAAGATAAAAAAAAGAATTCTTAAAACTGGTTCATAAATCTAAACATACGAATTCAGAACTTTCTTCCCTTTTTTTAAGTCAATTAAAAAGTAGTTTACCTCTATCTGGACACAGAGTGGACTGGAGTAACCAAAAGAACTGATCTATATAAAATTTAACTATGCCATGTTTTAGGCTCGGCCATGAACATTTTCAAAAAATTGCTCGAAAGTTGTTGTTTGACATAATAATAATTTAATTTCTATCCATAATATTGTTATCTAATAAATAGTTACAATATATTTTACAAGTATTATATATTAAATTATATAATACTTGTAAAATAATTAATATAATCAAAAATTGATGTTTATTGCATTTAATATTTGATCTACATGTAATTAATTAGTATGTATTGTATATATTATGCTTTGTAATAAGAAATACACTGTTGTTCTATA
>JAOCPS010217728.1:0-13849 GCA_025505425.1 Graphium colonna
TATATATTTGTTTTATATGACTTAGACACCTATTATATTCATAACGGCGATGGAACAGTTAGCGAAGGAGTAGTTTAGTTAAGAAGTTTTTTGAGATTTGTTGTGATTCACAATTATTGATAATGATTAATATTACATTATCTTAGCTAATACATACTGGTGATGTTATGTAATACTACATCGTTAAACAACAGGAATTTAAGTTATTAAAGTAGTGGTAGTGACGCAATTGAAATTGAAAAATATCTTAGATCAGCCTGATTTAAGATAAGTAACTTTGATGTTATATTATTGTGTTATTCCTTTAAGTAGTTGGTTAATGTAACGAGATAATATAAATACTTTAGTATCCTCGGACAATTTATTGATTTTAATGGTGATAAGGAACATATTATTTTTCCACAGATTCCTCAATTTCAAATAGTTATATTATTTTAAGTCATTTTATTGTTATATTTGTCCGCTGTTAAATACCTTAACCTTTTATAACTAATACACAGAATTTTATAAATACATAAACCTTATACATAGCAAAGTAAACTGACAAGCAAAAGTTACGGGTCGCTTAGAAAAACTTTGATTACTCCTAAAATATGCATGGAGTATTGATATAAAATAAGCAGCCAAGCCGCGAGAGTCTCTTAATCGCTTCTGGTATTTATCAGTCTTGAGCATCTTTTGTGGCTCACTGAAATCACTGAAAACGTTGATACGGTTGAACACTGTTTCACCCATATGCGTCAGAATATCTAAAGGTGGAAAAAGAGCACGGATTGTGGCCCGCCGAAGAATATTGCGCTATACCCTCGTATGCATTGTCTGATACTGTACAGTTTTCTTCTGTTACATTATACAGATAGCCATTTTTGATTGTATTATCCCTGTGTAAAGGCGACGCTGTTCTTCTTTTAATTCTTCATTATTGGCCAAAATTCTGTGCATAGTACCTGCTGTTCCCTCAATCTAAGGTACAAGGCACTCGAAGTGTACCTCGAATCACCAGCCCCTGTCTAAGATAAACTCAAGGTACATCATACACCACTCTACAGTAGTAACATTGGACTCTACTATTTGGACTATCGATTTACGTGATTCCTTGGTCCGTGGTAATTTATAAAACCATAGCGCCTCAGTCATTTAGGCGCTAGTTTTAAGCCCAACTATAAAATGTAGTGATAACGATCTCTTTGGCCTTATTGAATGCTTCCACGTAAGCAACTATTAATGTATCATCGACACTCCAATGGTGAGTTCGGTATGAAAAACTGCATTGTATGCAAGGTTCCATGGTAAAAGACTCAAGACTCTTGATGAATCCCGCAAGTGATTTCGTTCAGAGTTTTTGTACCATTTCGGTCTATGTACAAATATCTTTCACGCAAATAGACTGCTGTAATCCCTTGTAAATAGAAGGCACATCATATAAACCGGACTTTTCCAAATTACTTTCCAGGGTAGTAAGTTGCCAAACGCTTTCAAGTGTGAATGGCTATGACAATGTCAAAGCCAGAGCAACACCACTCCGTGAGACTGCCTGCCCCGACAGGAAGCGGACACGCATAATAGCATCTATTTTTGAATGATTCCGTCGAAAACTAAACTGGCTTTCATGTGGACTTCGATGTGAACGGGGCCTGTTGACACAAGATGTAATAATTATTTTGAACATTTTACTTACTTCGTCTAACAAACATATGGATGGTACGCAAAAGGTTTGTTTGCGGTCCTACTATCCTTCTTTAATAGTACCAAGCTAACTTCTTCCAAGACTTAGGAAAAGAGGAGCCATACTGGTCTCATCTTGAAAACAACAGTTTTAGTCTATCTCAATGCATTTCAAAACTCATTGCTAAAACCCAATCTTGTATTCCTTCAAACCCTGGTTGGTATTTCGAATTTTTAGGCGTCGTATGAGACTTTGCATTTCCTACTGCGTTACTTCTTTATCTTGTGTTGGGCGTATCTAGGTTATTTTCCAGAGTAGGCATTAGGCCAGTGTCAGCCATAGTGTCATTCACAACAAGTTAAAACAAAACACATAAATAACGACCAAAAATATGAGCAAAATAAGTATACTTAGAGTTAAATTGAACTTTATGAACTTTTGTATTATTGAAACCTGGTATTGGTAATCGGTAGGTATAAAAAGGAATATTTATTGATGTGAGGTCACTATTACCTAGTAACAGTAGATCCCTCTCTGTAAAGAATGGAAGGAATCGACATTTTAAAGAAAAAAATGTTTGCGAATGCCCATATCTTCGTAATTATGAGTATGTTAAAAAAAGTCTACTACAATCCTATGAATGTGGAAATGAGAAGAATTTACGGATTTTTAGGTGTTTATTTATAAAATACAAGTTTTAAATTTGATTTTTAAAGTGATTATTGAGAGTAGGTTCCAACGAAAAGTACCACATCCTTATGCAAAATAGCGAACAAGAAGGGGTGATCCACTATGAACTCCAAAGTTTCTGGTGGCTCAGAGAAGTAAGATGCAGGTACCATAAGAAATCCTGTAAAAAGATGTAAATACGCGTTTTTAAAAGCATTTATAATGACTGATAGTATTTTTGTTATTAAACTCTACAAACAGAGAACAATTAAAACCGTGTCTAATTTTACAAAAATATCATAATCACAACATTATTTTTTATTCTTGTAAATTCCATCTAATGTAAACAGTGTGTTGTCAACTTGTTTTTACAAGGCAACATCCAATACTAAAAAAACTATGATTGAAGTTTTTTAAGGCAAATAAGTGCACAATTTACTGATATACTATTACTAAAGCCTATTAAAAATCACACTTCGTAGAATGAAAATTATGACATCGATTCTCGACGCGAGTGTGTCATTAGGGTAAAGGCGTCCTAAGTCAACCTAACGCATATAATATATGCGTATTAAAAACAAACTTTTTAAATATTTTGCGAATTCCTCTTTAAGGCTCCACCGAAGCAATCAAGCATCCTTTTATGAATTGTGAGAGTACATTCAAATACAATGTTTTAATTGCTTATAATAAA
Source organism: Graphium colonna (assembly GCA_025505425.1). Taxonomy (NCBI): domain Eukaryota; kingdom Metazoa; phylum Arthropoda; class Insecta; order Lepidoptera; family Papilionidae; genus Graphium; species Graphium colonna. The sequence continues at coordinate 3,030 of JAOCPS010217728.1, forward strand.
AAGTAGAAGTTCCAAATTCACTTATTTGTAATAATGAAACTTCTATTTAAAACCAAGGGTTTTCGTTTTCGTGTATTTGTGTACAAAATAATACGTCATATTTCACTTGTGTGCGTTATACCCTATACGTTTTGGCGTGTTACAAAATAATTTCCTAAGAATTTTTGTAAAAATGTAGTACAGTAACAGCCTATTTTTAAATTATCCCACTGCTGGGCTCAGGCCTCCTCTAGAAGGAGAGTAGGGCATAGTCCACTACGCAGCCCTAGTGCGGATGGCTGAACTTCACATTTTTAAGAAATATTATTTTATAGATACGCAAAAAATGTAGTGTGTAATTTATATTATTTATGTAATTCATATTTTATGCTTGTTTGTTCGTTTTTTTTATTTGTAGTACATGTATATAAGTATTATCTTCTCATCACATTTTTGGTTTTACGTATTTAAAAAATATATGTATTGTCAAACCAAGCATGTTTCAGGTATCAAAACACTGAATTATGCTATTTTACTTCACAAAGTCATTTATGATACTTAATTTTAGTAACAAAAAGTAATCATTCCTATACTCGTTATTTTAACCCACTGTAAATTAAAATCATTTATAATGAATTTCACAAATTAAATCACTTTTAAAAGTAAAATAATTTCATAAAATGAACCGAAAGGAAATCAGACGCAGGACCAAATTTTTACAAGAACATCAATCCGGAATATGCAAATACATAAATAATGCTAAAAAATAATTTGCCATTTTTGAATTATTTGTAATTTTTAAATTGCATAAAATAAGGCAATAGAAGCATGAAGAGCTACTTGTAACACTTTATGCGTGACCACCTGAAAATTATCTGTAGATACGTGTAATGTCGCGCAGCTAAATAAATACAACATGTGAAGCTATTACAAACATATAAAAATACACCACATGCCACATATTTAATAAAAACCCTATCATTCTATTAAACAATACACGGACGACCAAGATGTGTGGAAGCAGTTTCTCTGCAAAACTCCTGGCAAATGTTTGGTTTATTATAACACTTTATTGTAATACAAAAATATACTAATATACTTACAAAAAATGGATACAAAAATTAAAGAGTTCCTTGCCGGTTTTTCCCTGAACAGGTCTAGTTTTCGAACCGGAGGTAGGTTTTGACGTTCGTAAGCGCTTAAGAAAGACCCACTCGAAATAAAATATTATGAGTTTGTGTTTAAAATTAAGCGATTCATACTATAAATTTCACGCAGAAGAATTTGCGTCCTATACTACGTTATCATAAAACATTTAACGAAACTTACCAGAAAGGGCGCTTGCTGTAGCCCCTTCCTCGTCGACTTTGACAATAGCCTCTTGGAAGCATTTCGATACGCTGACGGTTGTTTCCTTCACAATTCTAGGAGCCCCCGGAATCTTGTTGAATATTTCTGTTACTCCCAACTAAATGACAATGAATTATTAACACTATTGGAGTATAAAATGATCATAAATGTAAAAAAATATACTTAATTAAAATTTATCAACTGAGACATTGTTATGGCCATCACCGTTACGAAGCGTATTATTATATTTCTAAAATATTTTTGAAGGCTCGTGGATTAGCACAAAAGTTTATTAACTAAATAATTAATAATATTCTAATTAATATACATTAATCCGAGTATCATCGATTGTACGTTTATTACAAGTCCTTGTATAAACTCTACTGTACTTTTATAAAAACATGAAACAGTTAATATATTTGTTGAACTACCACATATACAGGATAATTAATAAATAAAGAAATAGATTGTCTGTATGTCTGATGCAATACGTCATAACCATGTCAATTATTCTAAAGATAGAATTTTTACTCCAGAAACGCTAACCCTTAGTAATATCGATTTGTAGTCAAGCTTGCTCGTTATATGGAACTTAGGCAAGCATAAATTGACATCCGCCTTAGGTCGGCTCAAAGTGAATACATCCTCTAGAAGCCCTTTCTCGACGACTTTATCCAGTACTGCAGCCAGTCCATCAATTTCATCAGGCAGAACCACAACCATTCGAAAACCCTCCTCTTGGTATGGCAACTCTATCAACTGCAAAAAATCGGTTTTAATTTATTATTAATAAATAAATTTACGGAATTAAAACGGTTTTAAACCTCGGTATACAAATACATAATTATTTTTTTATTTGTATTTAGTGTTGCGTAAAACATTTTCCTTATTGTAATCGTAATTTTAATTCTTATTGTTAATTGGGAATGGCTAAGATTATCTTCTTACTTGATACTTCTTTTGTGCTATGTGCTATATTTCTTGAATATTCAAAAATCGTATTACAGATTTCGACATTGTTATTTTAAAGTGTTTTTGTAAAAAGACAAAAAAAACATAACGGAATTGTTTAATTTTCCTATATAAGGTGAACTCCCACAAAACTTTAAACATTATTAAATAGATGGATTTAGTAATATTTTGACGATTTGGCAAAAAAAATACCCCCGTTTAGGGTACCATGTGTAATAATTAAATTCTGAAAATCTTTACTAATTTACTGATAAGTGATTTACCCTAGCTCCAATTCCTTTGTCCTCGTAGTAAGAAATTGGTCCTTTCAAGTGCATCATTGGTTTCTTTATAGTAATCGATTTATTTACATGAAAATCCTTATCTTCAGTCTCTTCTGCCTTAAATGGAACATGCCAGTGGCCCTGTGGATATTTTGTTTTCAATGTTATTCTGATATTTATATGTATAATAGATAGCCCAGTGGTATCGGCGTTTGCTTTACAAACCGGAGGTCGTGAGTTCGAACCCCGCGGGAGGACAACGACTGTCTGTTGTTGTTTCTTGGTTGAATTAGGGCAATGCGGGCTGATCACCCGATTGCCTGAAAAGAAAGATAATCCAAGCGTCGGACCGGCATGTAAAAAGTCGGTCCCGGTTGTCAAGAACATTTTTTTCAGTAGTTATAGGATGTCAGTGCCTTCGAATATCCTGACAATCCGTCCTTCGAGCTCAGTATATCCCTTTGAATTACAGAGTCTGAATTTGAAATGCCAGTCGCTCTGCGTAAAAATTTAAATTTGGGTAATATATTTGGGTGGATTAGAAGCTGACCCCAAATAACTTGGGAAAAAGGCTAGAGGGAAGAACAATTGATAGCGCATTCACAGATTTATTCAAATTAAGCTTTGGCAATTCTTGTATTTTTAGCGTTTGCGGTGACACTTATGCTTTGTTTCATTTTAATCTGATTACAGTGTGAAAAGTACTCATCTTTTAAGACAATTTACTATTCGCCTCCAGTTAGTCAAAAAATATTTTTTTAAATTTCAAAACATGGCTACAGTAGTTTCTTACCGTATCCTTAGACCTTGACCTAAACAATCCACTACAACCGTTGAGCTTGACGAAACTAGATAGACTTATGATAACGTTATAATTCAATTTGTCAACCAAATTTCAATTCTATTAGACCATTTTATTAGTAATATTCTGCGAAAAAACCCTCTTACAACCTGCAAGCAAATATCTAAGCGCAAGCAAAAACATGCGTAAAGCACCTTCCTCCTTTCCTACACTACTTGTGCGTGCGCTCTCGTGCACGATTATGCAGACAAAATCACCACTAAGCGATAACGTTAGCAGGACCATGCAGAATTACACACAAGCAAGCAGATTGTTACCCTCACACTCGTTGCACGTTTCACCTTAACACCGAAGCATCCTCAGGATGTTGCCTATATGAACAGCGTTCGTTGAGTGAACACCGCGATATTTTTTTTGGCGCCGGCGAAATCACTGCTAGCCAGAGGGGCAGCAGTGATGACGCCCGCAGCTCCGACGGACGTGAGGTGGCAGGTGGCGCTCAAGGCGTCGGGCCTAAACCTCGTTTACGAGCGGCTAAACTCGAGGGCTCCCGGGGGAGCCTCGGATCAGGCCGCCACTCTTCTCGTTTTACCGGATCGGTATCGCTGCGAACTAAACTACCACCATACATTTTTGCCCATGTATAATATTATAAGTGGTGACGTAGTCAAACAATGCATGTCTATTATTGTTCTTTTCTTTAATAATTTCTAGTTATTCCAAAACGCTTAATTGGAAGCCTTTGTCATATTTATGTAATACCTCATAGGTATGGTCATTGAACACACTATGTCCACTTTCTAGGAGGTGTTTGGCAAAATGAGATTTCTCCGGAAGACCATTCCTATACGCAGCGATATGTTTCCTAAAGAACATATTAGCTTGCAGGTTGTAAAGGGATTTTTTCGCGGAATATTCCTCATAAAACAGTCTAATAGAATTCTATACTATGAATGACTTTCGCAAAGTAACGCCTGATTCTATTAACTAACCAAATCTCAGTTAATATTTTTTGGTTAAAGATTAGATTGAAAACTCAAATACAGTGTAATAACTGCATTTGATTTTTTGAGACACTGATGTGAAAATACGGATTTTCTAAACAAGCTTTGGGAGATGGTTAAGTGTTTTCGCTATAAAATCAAAATTACATCTGTTTCAGAAAAATAGACAAACGAACTCAAATAACTAAAGAAAGGTATAGATAAACTACGATAACATAGCACGCACGTATTTATCTGAACACCTTTTTAAATAGACTGAATTTTTTGTGACGTCTATTTTTCGATTTTTCATTATATTTTTCATTATACGTTGGTTGAAATGTTGATACCAAAAATTACAATCAAGGCTGTGGCAACAGAAAGTGCATTAAAAGCGAGAAAATATAACAGAGGGTTTATTTTTACTCCTAATGTTAGAACATTTAATAGGTTTGATATTATTTGGTAAAATAATAACAGGAAAAGTGTTAATTGAGTTACTTGGAAAAAAATAACGTTGATGAGCGCCGCTGCGGCATCAGCGTCTAACGAATCCTCTGAGACGGGATTCTTAATAAGACCTTTTGTTTTCTCGGCAGCCTGTAAAACAATTAAGTAAATTAAAAATTAACCAAAAGTCGTTCTTAAAAATAATACTTTCTTCTAGGACTATGTCCATATTTCTAAATGCTCTCAAGTAGCAGCAATATGGACAGCTCAAGTCAGGGATGTCATGGAGCTCCGTAACCGTAATCGAAACTATTGAATATCCAAAATAAAAAAATATCCGAAACTATAAACAAAACTGATTTAAAAGTTTCGAATAATTTGGGATAGAGGCGATATTTAAATAATACAAGTTATGATAGGTTTATGTTTTTGCCTATAACGTGTTTTTATATTACGCGATTTCATGACCGCTATATTATATGTTATATGAACACGTGTATTCCCCCATATAACGCGAAGATTCCTCACGTTACATTTCTGTACTGCGAAATTTAAAGAGATTAATAAAATATAATTTTCAAAGACTTATTTTAATCAATTAATGTTGCAACTGGCGACAAGAGGGCTGGGTTCTTTTTTTGCTCAAAAGTTTAGATATCCATTCAGCGAGGCAATTCCAGCCAGCGTTCTTGACACCATGCCGCGCAGAGTAAGATTATTTGGTTATTGTAGTTAGGTTTGTTCTATTGCTTTAAAAATATTTTTTTCTTGTTGTAATAATGTTGAACAAATAAAATTATATATTTAAACATGCTCTTAAGGAAAGAAAACATAAATTCGAAAAGATAAATTTTGTTTTACGAGAATACTTGTAGTATATTTGTTAATAACGTTGTAGGTATGATAATGCTACGATAATGATAATATGCCAAACAGACATCTATTCGTTATCTTTAAATCAATATTATTTAAGTTGTACATAATTTACAAAACATACGGATAGAGAATCAAGCTAAAGTAAGCATCCATGATGGTGTGAGCTATGTCGGTAATTATATTGTCAATATTATACGACACACTTTTTTTTCTCAAAATCAACGATTTTATGGCACCATTCGCTCCCGATCCGTTCCGACCGCGGAATCATCATATCTGTCCTTGTCCTTGCAGTGCGCTCGATGATGGTTATTTCTTTCGCACACGGATTGGCAGGGGTGGGGTGCTCGGGGTGAAATTAGCATTGTGCGTTTGAAGAATCTCGCCTTTAAAATATTACACAATTTGACATTTACTAATGTCTTAATAATGACAACGACGCATTTATCTCGCAATCAACATTCTTCTTCGTAATTTCTTATTTTGTTAAAGAGATATGTTGTGATATTGTTATTTGATCGCAGATGAATAACGATAATTCTATCCAAAGCTGACAACAAGGAAAAGCCAACTATTAAAAAAATAATTTACCCATTGGTTGATGATGTCAGCCGCTGCATTTTTGTCAATGAAATCGATAGACTCTACTTCACTTTTGTACGCAAGTGCGGTATTTGAAAAATCATCGTCGAGCGTAAAATTCTTGGAAACGTAAATTTTGTTGGCAAGTGTGAAGTTGCTGGAGTCCATCGAAGCCAATTGATTACTGAGGCCTGTGTAAGATTCGGTAAGCTGAAAATAGCATTGTATAACATAAGCTGGTATCATATATATCAGGTTGCAATGCTACATGCATTGTTGCTAATTGGCCAGAAGATCTCCTTTTAATTCAGTGTACTCTACCGAACCTAAATTCAAACCTTGGAAGCGCCACCTGTTTAATTGGTAATTTGTTAATTGCAATTTCACTCAAGTGTTTAGCACTTGCATGGCCGAGAGGAATCATTATAAGGAAACCTGCATATCTAAAAAATGATAAAATATTTAGGTTCGCTAATTCTCTCTGCGACTATGTGACAAAATATGTTTATACTGTATCCTCTGCGCAGAGAACGTCTGTTCATTGGGACGTATGTAGAATAGGCTTGCGTTCAAAATTAGATTGCCATAACAATTTTAGTTTGCTGAATCAAACTGTAAACACAATTTGTTTTTATAGACCTTTAAATACATCTTAAACAAGAGTAGTAAAACTAATTAGTTAATGTAAAGTAATGCTATCAAAATGACAAAATAAAAAATGAGATTTTTACAAATGGAACTAAAAATTGTACATTGTATATTTCTACTATTAAAATGACTGAAGTTAGCGTGAAACGACAATGACCCGATGAACAAGGACCAGGATCAGTCTGAGCCAAATGTACCACAACACGAGAAGATTCAGCAGAACATTCTCAAGGGAACTAAACTTACAAATAAGTTCGAAATTAGTATGAAATGCAGTAAATAAGCTGCATAAATGCTCGGGCTCTAAAACGGCGACTTGCTTTGTCGTTAAAATTATAAAGTCCAATAAACGCCCATAAATCGGAGAGCATAGGGGTCGACACATCGAGATTATCCCAAAACCACTTAAATTTAAGTGTTGAAGATTGGTTAAGACTTATGTTTATATATTAATCCGAATCAAAAATGTATGTTCTATAAGCATGTGACAGCAAAAGTATATGGACAACCAGGAGTACGATTCAAGCAAGCTGCGCACTTGCGTGGACTGGTATTTCTGCCGCAAAGCTAGTGGTGAAAACGTTTCTTCGCCTAATTTCTTTGTTAAAGATAAGTGGATGAAATCCATAATAAGTAAGTTGGTCCATTTACAGTTAATTTGATAATGCCAACTAACACTGTGTATTACAATGCCTGGGCCTATGCTAGTCGAATTAATCATTTCAACACCTGTTAATATTCTAAAGGCCGGTGGAATATTCTAAAGGCGCATGGAATGGGCACAACGTAGCCTGGGACCTCAGCAAGATCCAGCATTCTTGGGATCAGCTCGGACGCTTACATGAGCCTATCATGCTTCAAAGACTAAAACGCTTGTATAGACACGGATGAATATTTCTGAACCTTATAAAAAAAATTCAGTGTATGCATGCCAAGTCGCATTACCACAGCGACGATAGCACCAGAGAAAAGAAAGAAAAATAGATAAAACCTTACATAACTTGGAAAATTCTTCAATATTTTTCCTCAGTTACAGAAAAACAAGTTAATTTAGGGATTTCTTTACGTCATAATTCAAATTCAAATTATTGTTATTCACATATATGCTTACGGGTTCTTATGAAACGTCAAATTTTTGTTATAAAAGGTGGCTGCTGGCTTTTGGCTATCAGATATAATAAATAAAGTTTCAATACGAACCTCTTTGTAATCGTCTGAACCAAGAAGCGTCATGATTTCATCTCTGCTCTTATCCCTCGTGCCAAATGAATACAGAGAGAGTAACAGGAGCACTCCTAGTGGTGAAGTGATCACGTTTGAATCTTCAGATACCACATACGCCTCCTACGTAAAAGAAATAAGTTTTATGGCTTATCCGCAGTAGTAGTAAGCTAAAAATATATAAACTTTCCTATGAATAATAAATAAGTGAATGCTAGAAATTCCTTAAAATGTTTACCTTGAGAATCTTTACCGAGGCTTTATCGATCCGATCTCCTAAGGAAGTTCTGGTATATTGCGAGCGTGCCATAGCGACTAAAAAATGACAGAAAGTGAGATATATCTCTAAAAACAAAGCCTGCTCAATATAAAATATGCTTGCCCCGAAGGCTTGACCAGATATAATTACGAATTCTACAAAATATCCAAGGCCGGTATCGCACTTGTAATATTTTTGATGTTGTAGGTGGCCCATGGGTGTTTGGTGCTGAAGTTGGCTCGTTCATAAGCCTTTCTCTTTATAAATATGATAATTTACTTCTTTGTGTTGCAATAGATATAGCTGCTAGCCTATAGTGAAATTTTTGTTTAGTTTAAGATAAAGCGAAAGCGCTAGTCAACTTCTCGTAGTATTAAGAATATCACTTAAAAGAAAAATAGAATTGTAATAAGAATCTGAAAAATTTATGATTACTAAAATATTTTACGTTATATTACTTACCAATAAACAGGAAAATCGCGTATCTCATCATGCCTAGTCCGTGTCGCAATTACAATAGTCACGCCTCTGAACAATCCCACTTTAAATAACCTTACACTATTAATGTACTACACGCCTCATTTATAAAACATAAAGCATAGTTACTCCTTTGCAATAAAGACACTAAAATCCGTCCTCAAGGTTTATCGAAATATAATACTAATATAACAATCTTGAAAAAATAATTTCAAATTAGTTACAAATAACTTTTAGCACAGTTATCAACCATTCGAGATTCTCGGCTTTAGATGCGAAGTTCAAAGGAGCTGGCAAAAAAATGTCCAGAAATAAGAACAGTATTCCAAGTATTACGAAACTTGCACTTGGTAAAACTACATGTGATATTTCTGAGCCAACATTTCTTTAATTTCCAGGTAGAAATAAGGTATTTTTTTGAAATTGGAACGATACTACTAAGGTTATCTGTACTGAGGACCTAGATAAGTGGCTTTTAAATAACGTGAACGCCTGTAAAATAGAATGAAAAATATATGGAATTGACACTAGCCAACATGGAACTGGAACTCTGTGACTCAGGGTATCGTAGTACAGGTTCCGTTCTCTCACTACGGCTATATACATTTGTCATTGTTTGGTATATCGACAATATTGTTAATGTAGCCAGTGTGATTGAAATAAAGGTTTTTTCATTTCATTTTAACCATAGTTCACGTGATTTTAGGTATCGAATATTTAGGTTGTCAAACGATTTTCTATTCCCTCAAAGGAAATTTTTGTTTAGTTTAAGACAAAGCGAAAGCGCTAGTCAACTTCTTGTAGTATTAAGAATATCATTTAATGAAAAATAGAATTGTAATAAGAATCTGAAAAATTGATAATTACTAAAATATTAATTATTAAAGAGTTTGCCATTTATTTAGGTCATGTTGCATAAGAATAAATACTGCTAATGTACAAAAAATCTTTAATATGCTAAAAGGACGGTGTAGGCGATAGCATGCAGCCTTGTGGGATACTAGCGTCCACGAGATTATCTTTGGAGCATGCACCATTGATTTCAATTTTAATAACGATCTATTAGAAAATTGAATATCTAATCCTATAATTTCTCAGTGGATGTAAAGAGTATTTTACTTTTCTAAAATATTTTGCTGACTTACTGTGCGTGGAATTAATGAAGCAGATCATGTAAACCACCATTATTTTAAAAAAGCAACTGTTAAGTTCCCGACGCTCTTCTCAGTGAAAATTATCTTTTCATTTAACTTTTTAAATTAAATTACTTTAACGTTTCATAATGACGCATAAGCGTGTTTGTTGTGTTATGTGTTTCAATGAGCGTATTTTCAATTTCAATCTGTATTTTAAGACAGGTTGCCTTGGGGACATTTGGCAGAGGATCGTACAATCGTACGTTTTGTACGATTGCCTAAAGAAAGGCGCCTGTACTGTTGCCAATTCAGTCAACGTGCTCTGTCTTTGCAGAAGCAAGGGCTCATTTGAAGCACCTGAAGGCAAAATTATACTTTTTTTCAGACCTCAAGTATTTACATCACAGGACGCCGTCGTTACGGCTAAGATTTGGAAATTAGTCATATTGTCATAACGTCGTAAGGGCTAAACGAAAAGGTGGACTGTCTGATCTTCAAGGCTATCGAAAAGACGAAAGCAGATATCTTATTTCATATGTACATACTTCAACCCAGCACAAATAAGTATTCTAGTTTATACCCTGGATAGTATGTGTCAACCGTATTCACTCGGAGTATAGCTGAGTCTCTGAAGGAAATTTTAATGCCGGTTTTGCCATCTCAACATTGTAGTGGACTCTGTTGAAAATAGTCTTTAGAGGCTAATTCCACAAAGGTTTCCATTGTTTAATTGGTCCTATTGCCTCGGACAACATAAAGTGCTTTATTAATTCGTGTACCACAATAAATGTCGATAAAGCAAGCCTTATGTACCAAAAATGC